>CM019823.1:77344051-77629265 GCA_009763385.1 Coix lacryma-jobi var. lacryma-jobi
TACCTGCGCGCACCCAGCGGAAACTAGTGTGATCCGGACACACGAGATTCCCTAGGTTCCGACGCGGCACCGTGGTCACCAATCATGGCACCACAATAGAGCACAACTTCTATATCTCTCATCTCATCAAGAGGGAAATTATAACCAAAAGCAAGGGTTGGTTATAATTACAAGGAAAGTGGTTTTGAACTCCCTTTCGGGCATTCAGAGATGAAAGCACTTCAATAGTGGACTAGAAAGAATCATGACTATAGGCCTGGATATCAGTGAGCACCCGGCAGTAACGTCCTATGGTGGCCATCCACAGGTGACCCCAGGTTCCCACACTTTTATCCGGTCCACGGATCATGGTCCTTTCAAAGAACACCATTACGGTAACTTTCGACCACCATGCGTCGTTTTCACGACTGCAAGCGATTAGCACGTGTCAATTCAAGGCATGGCACGCGCATTTTGAAAGAACCACGGATTTACCATGATTCTAACTTTATGTGGTAGAGTGTATGAAAGATATCCAAAAATTCCCAAGGTTTAGGAACTTATGGAACATAAGTATCAAGGGTAGCAGATTATAGGGACGATCAGCTATCGGGGATCATAGCTACTTTTAGAATTTAGAAAAGAAGCACATTTTATCATTATGCATGGTATGATATATGCTCGTCCTATTCAACCTCTCACTGACAGGAGATCTCTGTCTCCACCTGTTAGTTAGGTATAGGGCTATACTTTTACACTTTAGCGTCACAGACTTGGTACAGGTGTTGAAAAGCTCTTCAGTCACAGTTTGACGGAGAAGTTGATTCCCCATTCACCTTCATTAGACAAGTTGAAACTATCTCAGTGTCTTCAGTTGCTAGTAGAGTCTTCACGAAGTCTTTCAGCAAGAAAGAAACTTAGGGAAGGATCATTTTTAACTTATTACTTCCAAAAACATTTAAATTAAGAAACCATTTTGAAGTTTTTTGAAAGTAATGTTGCAACCGGTCTTCCCTTGATGACAATCCTGCTCCGATACCATTCTGTGGCAGAACCTCCCGATAATGTGGCCCACCTGCACATGTCATTATTTTAAGGAACCCAATGACAGTGCAAATGAAACACATTACTGGAAAGATCTGGCGGGTGTCCCTGAGAGAACCCTGAATTATCCACGAACCACAGGATCATCATCATGAAGGTCGGAATAATCACAACATTACAACAGTTGATACAAAATATCATCGGAGTCCAGAAGTAAGATAGATAAACCTTTCAAAGCATCAATAAGTTGTTTTTTTACATAAACATAAATATAACTTGTATTGCGGATGTAGAGAAGTACTATGGAGTCACACTTAGGTGGAGCACCTAAGTTGAAGAAGAAGAACAACCAGATCATGTCAAGTCCACTGACATGATCATGATCAACATCACTTGTTAGAAACCTGCAACAGGGGATTAACAAACCCTGAGTACAGTCTATACTCAGCAAGACTTACCCGTCAACAGAAAAGACTTCAGGGGCATGATGGTTTGGGTAGGCTCAACAGTATTTTTCATTTGCATAAAAGCTTACTAAAGTAATCCTATATCCAACTTTTACTTAGTCATTTAAGTACATGATAAGAACTGAAAGTAAACATTAGTGAAAGTTCACTATCATTCTTCTTTAAACCAGTTCCATTTTCATTCTACGGTGCGGGTCAGTAGATTGAGGCTCCATATCCGAGGAAACACGGTGATTCGAATCGTTTAAACCTAGCTGGGGATTCAGTACCACATGACATATGTAGAACTTAATCTTGCATATGTCAACCTGTTGGTATAAATTAATGCACACTCTACTTTATCTGCAAGCGCACAGATAAAATCTACCGATGTAGCACTTCACCGGATGTAACCCAGTTTTAATATCAAACCCAAAGGAACGGATAGCAGTGAGTCTCAAGTGTTTAACCCCTGAGTAACTAACAAGGACGGAGAAGCTAAAAGTATAGAGGGGATCACTAAGGTTGTCTAAACCTATCTTAAGAGTGATATGTCTATTATTCTTAACGGGGAAATTGTCATAATAGGTCACAACAGAGTATGAATCTTTTATGCAAATGTATAATCCTACCGAACCTACACACGGGTAGTGGACTATAGAAGAATCAACAAGGCTATAAGAGTCACCCTTGCGAACTACCACTTTTACCGGCGTTATAGGAGGTAAACATGAGTTATCCAGCCTAAGCACCATGCTTACACTATCCAACTACTCTAACTCTAGAGCGACTAGAATTAAAGTACTCAAAGAGAGTCACTTGAACCTTAAGAATAATAAGAACAATAGCTCAAACTTAAATATAGATGTTGATTACCGAAACAATCGTTGACGCAAGTCGATGATGAACTTGAATCCACAGGTACAAGATGAAGAAGTTGATCCGACAGGCCAGAGCTTCCTCTTGATCTCTTCCTCTCTCTCTCTCTTCTAGTTCTAAATAAGACTAGGTTCTAATCCTACTAGAGGGGTATCTAGTCTTCTACTTGGAAGCTAATCTCTCGAAGTCTCTTCTAGGGTTTCTAGTTGAAGCATAGTCTTCTGAAGAGGGACCTTCTATCTGATCTGGGGCCTGGGGGTCTGTTTATATAGCCCTGAGGGATCAACCGTGGCCCTTGGATCAAACCGACTTGAGGTACGGTCGAGATTCATCCTAGAAGGCGGTGGGAGTAGCTTGCGGAAGACGGAGGCCAGGGGCGCCAGGGGGCGACCGACCGGTGGGCCCAGGGGACCGGTCGGTCCCACCTGGAAGCCACCCGGGGTGCCCTTCCTCGTGGTGTCTTTACGTGGTCTCTGGAGTCTTCTAGAAGATACTTGACGTGACGGATGCGTTATCTCCCGTCGGTTTCCTTCTAGGGGAAGCTATTGGTGCCGATTTCCTAGTTTAGTCCCTGCGGATTCACAATTCACCAAAACTCATGGAATTCATTAGTTTAAACCCCTATACTAAGGTGGAGATTATATTCATCCATTTTTATGCTTAATTGACCTTTAATAATAAGAGTTAGTAAGTGTCAACAAGCTCCCCCACACTTAGGCTTTTACTCGTCCTCGATAAAAGGTTGGATCAAAAGATATCAAACATTAAGCTTTTCATGTTTACCATAAATCTTTGAGAAGTTGGGAAATAAGATAGTTGAAACAGATCACCCTTTTCCTTTAGCATAAGACATTGGAGTTTTTGAAATTTTCTGAAACAAGTCATAGCTTTCCTTCTCCTTTTGTAGTACTTCAATTCCTTACCAAGACACTTTATGTTACTAAGTCAATGGAGGAAAATACTATACTCTTAGATCAAGACATTTAATCTTTTTAACTTTGTCACTCTTGCTGGCATATTGTAATTAGAGGGACCATGGGCTATCTTCTTTTTTTCTCTTTCATATTTTTATCATAGTGCTTTTTCCTTTTCTATATATTTTCTTTCTGAGGTATGTCGGACACTTGTCCATTTTTCTTTCCTCATATTTCATATTTTTGCATAGCCCATGCCTCTAATACAATACTACTTCGGAAGAGTGAATCTTTCTTTATTTGCAAGGATCTTGATCTTTAGAGCATAATAAATTTCTCAGCAAAGAACTCAGTATTTAAGTGAATAATTGATTGTTGTCTTTGGCAGGTAACTTATTTACTACAAAGGAGAAGTGTTGCTAAACTCTTTTTATCTTTGCAAGTAGAAATCTCCAATGCTCATACTTTAAGAATTGAGTTCTCATTATTCTTCTATCATATCCCACAACAACTCTTAGATAGTTTGGATTTCTTCAAATGTTTAGAACAAGTATTCTTAGAAAGGGTGTTCATAGGATTTGTGAACATGTCAAATTAATCTTTCTTTAAAACTTATGAATTGTAGGATTATGATTTTGATTTGAACAGAAGTTTAAATATCGAAAAATAGAATGTAGTAGTTACGTACCGAACCGTGGACGAAGGAGAAGGCAAGGGGGGTTCACCCCCGACCGACCGGTGGAGCCCACCAACCGGCCGGTTGGGCTCAGAGCCCAACCGCGGCCCACTTCGTGGTGCGTGATCCAGGTAACGATGTCTTCTGTTTTGTGCAATTTTCGCGATCGTTTTTCGGTAATTCTGTCGTCATCTTCTCCCCCACACTTATTTTCTGTTTTCTGCTAATCACAACATGTGGAGACAAGACACATATCCAAAATAAAAGATAACTAAAACTTTATTGATATATATAAGGCACTTTTATTACACACTGAATTTAACTAAACAAAACTCATAAAGAAACTAGATTTAAACATATGACTCTAAGCAAACACGAGTGCCTTACTGAACTATTGCTAAACTATTCTTCCTTCTCTCCTTCGAGCATAGCCGTAATTGTAGAGGCTACACTGCCGATCTTTCTCTTCAAGCTAATGTGTTTGGTCACGTATTCGTGCATCGTTTCGATCGTCTTCCTCATGGTCTTGGCTAGCGAGGCGTATCTATGCTTAAGCTCTAGATTATCTTTCTCAAGATCTTCAATTCTATCCCCGAGATGATTTAGCTGGGTAGTCCTCTTGCGCTTGGCCGCGATATTAGGAGTGGTGGGTGCTCTTTCACGGGATGGAGTGACTCTGATCTGCTCAGGGTGACCACGAACTCCTTCAAAGCGCGGGCGCGGATTTTCAGTTGTGTATCTTACGACAGAGGGTTCTCCAAGCTTGTTCATCTTCAGCCCGACGAGTTTCTCGTTAGGCCGAGGAGGAAGGAGCGGGATCTCCTTGGTGACGGAGAAAGTCGGAAGTCTTCTCGCCGGCACCGCTTGAGCATAGAAAGCTTGTTGCCGATGCGACGAGGCTTCTTCAGGCGGGATGGCGTCAACAGGTGTAGGCGAATCAACAAGGGCGACCTCCTTGGATGGTGTTACGGCGAGGTCCTTCGGCTCGGCGACGACAAGAGCCATCGAGTCGTCAGCTGCCTCGTTGAGGTCGAACCTTGGATGGGAGGCCATTGGTGCTGGTGGGAGGAGAGCTCTGTTGCTGCTGGTTTTCTGGGAGAGGCTTGAATGAATCTAGAGGCAGGCCTGGGGCTGGTTTTATAGCTGGGGAGGATCGAATGATAGGCATGATAGATTCGTCGCGAGGGTTATCGATTCTGCGGCTTAGGTTTCCGGAATGGGTACGATAGAGAGTCGGGACACGTAACGAAAGAAGGCAGAGGGCGAGTGGACACCAGGGCAGACCGATCGGTCTCCCTAGGTGACCGGTCGATCTCCCCCTGCAGGGTCTCGCGGGCCCGTCGCTCGTTGTGTCTTCAAACTCGATCCTAAACGCAGAAAATAAAACCCGGATGCGCAAACTTATCAAAAAGGTGACGATGGTGTAAATCTATGGGATAATGAAGAATTGGATGACATCCAACTCTTCAGAACTCTTTTCAGGTTCTAGAAAAATCTTAAGACGTTGTCCATTTACCTTGAATAACGTACCTTTGTCATTTTGAAGTGTAATAGCTCCATGTGATGAAGTGGCTACCACCGTGAATGGTCCTTCCCATTTGCTTCGTAGTTTTCCATGCCCAAATAATTTTACCCTGGAATTAAAAAGTAATACCTTATCTCCAGGAGTGAAGCTCTTCTTCTTAATTCTCTTGTCATGCCACCTCTTTGTTCTCTCTTTGTAAATCCTTGCATTGTGATATGCTTTTTCGCGCCATTCATCTAGTTCAGAGAGTTGCATTTTCCTTTTGACTCCAGCAGCTTCTAAGTCCATATTCCATCTTTTGATTGCCCAGTGAGCCTTGAATTCTAACTCTACTGGTAAGTGACAAGTCTTTCCGTAGACGAGTTGATATGGTGACATTCCCAAAGGTGTTTTGTAGGCCGTACGGCAAGCCCATAATGCTTCAGGTAGTCTATCTTTCCATTGTGTTCCCATTTCGTTGACTGTTTTCTGCAGAATATTCTTGAATTGCTTGTTTGATGTTTCTGCTTGGCCACTTGTCTGAGGATGATAAGGAGTGGCAACATTGTGACGGATCCCATGATTTGTTAGATATTTATGGATGCCTTTGTCAATGAAGTGGGTTCCTCCATCGCTAATTACCATCCTTGGTACTCCAAATCTTGGAAATATTATCTCTTCGAACATCCTCTGAGAGTTTCTTGCATTGGCAGACTTGCATGGCACTGCTTCGACCCATTTTGAGACATAGTCAACAGCAACTAGGATATACTCATGATTCCTTGATTTAGGGAATGGTCCCATGTAATCAATTCCCCAGACATCGAAGAGCTCGATCTGAAGATTGTTCGTGAGTGGCATGGCATCTCTGGTGTTGATGCTGCCGTGCCTCTGACATGACCCACATCTTCAGATGAAATCTTTGGTGTCTTGGTACATAGTTGGCCAGAAAAATCCACTTTGCCAGATCTTCGCATGTGTTCGGGATGCCCCATAATGTCCTCCATATGGTGAAGAGTGACAGCGTTCAATGATCTTAATTCCTTCTTCAGTCGGTACACTTCTTCTGAGTAATCCATCAGAGCAAACTCTGAATAGATATGGATCATCCCATAGGTGGATTCTACTCTCATAGATCAGCTTCTTCTTAATTGCTCCTGGTGGTACATATCCTGCAACTATAAAATTGACAATATCTGCATACCAGGGGTCAGATCTAGTAACTAGAAAAAGCATGTCATCCCTGAGTGAGTCATTTATAGGCAATTCCTGCGGACTTTCAAAATACATTCTAGACAAGTGATCAGCTACAGAGTTTTCTACTCCTTTCTTATCTTTTATTTCTAAGTCAAACTCTTGGAGCAACAAAACCCATCTTATCAAGCGTGGTTTAGCATCTTTTTTAGTGAGCAGGTATTTAAGTGCAGCATGATCAGTGAAAACAATCACCTTTGATCCCACTAAATAAGATCTAAACTTGTCTATAGCAAAAACAACAGCCAGAAGTTCTTTTTCAGTAGTAGCATAATTAAGTTGAGGTCCAGTTAAAGTTTTGCTGGCATAAGCGATTGCATGATGCTTTTTATCCTTATATTGTCCTAGCACAGCTCCTATTGCAAAATCACTTGCATCACACATGATCTCAAAAGGTAGAGACCAATCAGGGGGTTGAATGATAGGTGCAGAAGTGAGTGCTTTCTTAAGAGTGTTAAAAGATTCTAAACATGCATCATCAAATTCAAAAGGAACATCCTTGGCCAAAAGATTTGTGAGCGGTCTTGCAATGTATGAAAAGTGTTTTATAAAGCTACGGTAAAAACCAGCATGGCCAAGAAAACTTCGGATTCCTTTGATATTAATAGTTGGAGGCAAACGTTCAATTACTTCAATTTTAGCTTTGTCTACCTCAATTCCACGTTCAGATATTAGATGTCCTAACACTATGCCTTCTGTAACCATGAAGTGACATTTTTCCCAATTAAGGACTAAGTGTTTTTCTTCACATCTTTGCAAAACCTTGTCTAAATTTTCAAGACAATCAAAAGTTTTTCCATAAACAGAAAAGTCATCCATGAAAACTTCCATGATTTCTTCAATCATATCAGAAAATATAGACATCATACATCTTTGAAAAGAAGCAGGTGCATTACATAATCCAAAAGACATTCGGCGATAAGCATAAGTTCCGTATGGACATGTAAAAGTGGTTTTGCTTTGATCATCTGGATGGATTGGGATTTGGTGATAACCAGAGTACCCATCAAGAAAACAAAAGAAAGAGTGATTGGCTAACCGTTCTAACATTTCATCTATGAAAGGTAGCGGAAAGTGATCTTTCTTAGTTGCATTGTTTAGCTTTCTGTAATCAATACACATTCTCCAACCAGTAACAGTTCTTTGTGGAATTAACTCGTTCTTCTCATTCTTTACCACAGTCATGCCTCCCTTTTTAGGCACAACTTGGACAGGGCTTACCCACTCACTATGTGGCACAGGATAAATGATCCTGGCGTGCAAGAGTTTCAAAACTTCTTTCTTTACTACTTCTCTCATCGCATTGTTAAGCCTGCGTTGTGGTTCTCTAGATGGTGATATATTAGGATCAGTAGGAATGCGATGGGTGCAGAAAGCGGGGTTAATACCCTTTAAGTCATGGAGTGAATAGCCAAAGGCTGATTTATGCTTTTCTAAGACAGTGATCAACCTAGAAGATTGCTCTTGAGTAAGGTTATTATTTATAATTACAGGAGATTCAGGATCATTACTCAAGAAAGCATATCGAAGCCCAGAAGGTAAGGGTTTTAACTCTATGGAAGGTTTAGGAGGTTCTTCTAAGGAATCTAAAGGATCTGGATCAGGTGTGTTATTATCTTCTTCCTTAGTGAAAAACTGAGCATCTTCTTCATATTCAGATTCATTTATAACTTCAACAGATGCTTCTTTAATTTCTTTCATGGGATCTGTCTCGGGACATGGTTCATTTTCAGCATTTAGAGAGTGAGTGATTGGTATGGTTCCTTTAAGATTTTTCCCAAGATAGAAGTTTAAGATCCCTGTTTGACCTTCATGAATGAGTTGCTTAAGTGGTTGTCCTATCAGCAGATTAAACTCTTTGATATCAAAGATATAAAAGCTTAAGTGCAGCAGAGTGTTGTCTACTGTGACAGGTAGGACATACAAGATTCCTGAGCTAGGAATAACATGTCCTAAAGGGGTTTTCAAAAGTTTATCTGTTGGGGTAAGTGGCATTTGTTCTAAAAGTTCTTGAGCAAAAGTTTCAGACATAATGTTGATTCCCACAACAGGATTATAGAGAGCTTCGAAGGGTTGTTGATGAATTTGACATTGAATGTGTGTAGAAGGTGAATTTAAACGAATTATATCAGTGGAAAGCTCTGATTCTTCTAACCATTCATGACTTATTATAGAGATTAATTTCTTCGTAGTCTCTTTTAGGAAAACCTTATCAGAAAGTTTTTCTAAAGATGATTTTTGAAGTTGTGGTTTCCTAATTGTGTGATATTTCGAGGTATTACCAAATTCAGTAAAATACTCCTCCTCGAAATCAAAAGTGTCTCCTAGGATTGAGGTTTCCCTCTCATTAGGAATTAAAGCTGAGGTTTGTTCATGATTAAAATTAGATATAGGATCAGCTTCAAGATTTACTTCTAGTGGTTCTTGTGGTTTAGCTTCAGGAGTAGGAGTGATTTGAGATAAGTTTTGCAACATCTCCCTTGCCTTAGTGGCTGGGGTATGTAGAAAAGATCCATTTGAAGCTAAGTTAAGGTAATTAGAAGTTTTTCTATTCAGACCATTATAAAAGTGTTGAAGCAAGACAGGGTCTGGAATAGATAAGGCTGGACCAGAGCGGACAAGATTATCGAATCTTTCCCAGGCTGCAATTAGAGACTCATTATCCTCTTGGATGAATGACAAAATCTCTAAGCGAAGACAAATAATTTTGGAGACAGGGTAGTATTCTAAGCAAAAGCTAGAGCAGAATTCTTTCCAATCCCCATTTTTACTTGGTGCAGTTTGAAGGTACCATGTTTTGGCTTTTCCCTCTAAAGAGAATGGAAAAAGTTTCCATCTAAGGGTTTCGTCAGACATGCCTGCGATGTGTAGGCACGCACAGGTTTGTTCAAACTCATTTAAATGAATATGTGGGTTTTCGTCTTCTAAGCCAGAAAAAATTTGATTCTTAACCATTTCTATCAAACATGGACGTAGCTCGTAGTTGTCGGAAAGGATAGGCTTAGCAGATTTGGGTAACTCTAAGTCTACGACAGTGTGATAGGTATACTGGTTCAGTGGAATGGAATCTGTGGAGCTAGTGATTGGCTCTGAGAAATCCATTGTGAAAAGAATAAAAAGATAGAAGTAAAGTAAAAGTAAAAGACGAAAGATAAAAGATAAAAGTATAATACAAGGTTATACTCAAGACGTAAAATGATCTACCGTTCCTCGGCAACGGCGCCAGAAATGCTTGTTGGTATAAATTAATGCACACTCTACTTTATCTGCAAGCGCACAGATAAAATCTACCGATGTAGCACTTCACCGAATGTAACCCAGTTTTAATATCGAACCCAAAGGAACGCATAGCAGTGAGTCTCAAGTGTTTAACCCCTGAGTAACTAACAAAGACGGAGAAGATAAAAGTATAGAGGGGATCACTAAGGTTGTCTAAACCTATCTTAAGAGTGATATGTCTATTATTCTTAATGGGGAAATTGTCATAAAAGGTCACAACAGAGTATGAATCTTTTATGCAAATGTATAATCCTACCGAACCTACACACGGGTAGTGGACTATAGAAGAATCAACAAGGCTATAAGAGTCACTCTTGCGAACTACCACTTTTACCGGCGTTATAGGAGGTAAACATGAGTTATCCAGCCTAAGCACCACGCTTACACTATCCACCTACTCTAACTCTAGAGCGACTAGAATTAAAGTACTCAAAGAGAGTCACTTGAACCTTAAGAATAATAAGAACAATAGCTCAAACTTAAATATAGATGTTGATTACCGAAACAATCGTTGACGCAAGTCGATGATGAACTTGAATCCACAGGTACAAGATGAAGAAGTTGATCCGACAGGCCGGAGCTTCCTCTTGATCTCTTCCTCTCTCTCTCTCTTCTAGTTCTAAATAAGACTAGGTTCTAATCCTACTAGAGGGGTATCTAGTCTTCTACTTGGAAGCTAATCTCTCGAAGTCTCTTCTAGGGTTTCTAGTTGAAGCGTAGTCTTCTGAAGAGGGACCTTCTATCTGATCTGGGGCCTGGGGGTCTGTTTATATAGCCCTGAGGGATCAACCGTGGCCCTTGGATCAAACCGACTTGAGGTACGGTCGAGATTCATCCTAGAAGGCGGTGGGAGTAGCTTGCGGAAGACGGAGGCCAGGGGCGCCAGGGGGCGACCGACCGGTGGGCCCAGGGGACCGGTCGGTCCCTCCTGGAAGCCACCCGGGGTGCCCTTCCTCGTGGTGTCTTTATGTGGTCTCTAGAGTCTTCTAGAAGATACTTGACGTGACGGATGCGTTATCTCCCGTCGGTTTCCTTCTAGGGTAAGCTATTGGTGCCGATTTCCTGGTTTAGTCCCTGCAGATTCACAATTCACCAAAACTCATGGAATTCATTAGTTTAAACCCCTATACTAAGGTGGAGATTATATATTCATCCTTTTTTATGCTTAATTGACCTTTAATAATAAGAGTTAGTAAGTGTCAACACAACCCTATCTATAGATCCTCCCATATAAGAACGGGTCCAGCGTCACCCGAGACCACAGTACACCTCGAACCCGACTATCTCATAGTCCCGAGGGTACACGCTACTCCCGCCATCTCTCCACTCCAGTACGCGGTTATCCGTTCTCAAGTATCGGAATAGCTATAGACCAGGCTTACCACCGCATGTGGGCTGTACTCAAAGGTCTCAATCTAGCAGGCCAACAACGATAAGGTCCTAAACTGACACATCTGGGTCATCATACCTCGATCCAAGGGTCGATGTATGTGCCCATCTGGTCTTAACCATCATTCTTTCTCATTATCATTCCAAAACAACAAGTATTAAAACATTTATGGGAAGTGTGAGAAAGCAAGGCTAAGCATTTCTATTATTTGTGTAAAGCAGGTGTCAAGGTATGATATATCGATAACAAGGTTGATCATGCATCAACAGGTTTATAGCATTTATTTGATAAACATTTAATGCATCAGGTTATCGAAAGTAAGTGTAATAGTAAATCCAAGGAAATGGTTAAATGAACCGGGGCTTGCCTTCGTTGCAGGGAAGATAGGATCCAAGAATGATCCACAAAGGTTAGTTCCTTCATCTAGAAGTCAAGTCTTCTCGATGAAGCTTGTCCAACAAGGATCTCTTTCTGAGGCTTGTTCGACAAGGATGATCATCAAAGCTTGATCAACACGATTCCAACACTCGGATACTACACGTAGATAAATGATGTATGCTTTAGCATGATGCTATAGGATGCATGCTAAGGTGCAGGACAATTCAATTGCATAACAGAAGTTAAACAAACTTAAGGAAAATCGAGTACAACTTTCCTTCGCGGTAAAGTTGCAAACCAACAAAACCAACTTGCAGTCTACCAACTAGAGTTTCTTACTTAACATTTAACTACCACCAAACACCTTTAGGTTGGTTAACTAAGATAACTAAGGTTTATCAACACATCAACCAAACCATGGAATAACAAAAAGGGAGATGTACCCCATGGTCTTCTCTTATGGATCAAGTCCATGTTCTTATATGTAAGCAAGATTAATGCATGTTATCACATGCATTCAAAACAATGCATTAGTTAATCGACTTTAAAATCAACCATGGCAATCTAACATCATGAAAAGGAACCTATCAATTAGAGTTTCTAGTTACACATATAAATTTCACCAAATACCTTCAGGAGATAACTAAAGATGGCTAAGGTTCATTAAAACATCACATAAGCCATAGGATCACAAGATGAGAGGTGTCCCATGGTCTTCAAACAATAATCCAAAGTCACACAAGACTCATATACTTCTTACCTAAGGATAGTTAAACATATTCAACCAAGATAAACAACACAAAAAGCTGTCCAACCTTTTGAACAGATTACACCACCTACACTAATCAAGCCATAACCAGAGCTACCAAGATCCAAAAGAGGTGATCCAAGACAATTTGAAAAACTTATCAAATTGTCTACAAACTTGTTATTATCACCTAGGGTTGGTTCTATAGGCAATTAGGTCAACCAACTTGGATAAACATTGCTGTCCAGAGCAAGGACAGATTTGCTTATCCAACTTCCAACATCTATAACCGGAGCTCTAGATCACCAAAAAGGGTGATCCTTAACAAACTAGAAAGCTTATGAAAAACTCTACAACTCTCCTATTATCTCTAACAGGTGATTCATAACTTAAAAAGCTCAAACAACCCAAAATCTCAGACTTGTCCAAAAGGTAGGACAGATCTGTCCTTCTGAATTATTAAAACTATATCTCCTAATCTAGCAGGTGTAAAATCATGAAATTTTAGGACAAGCTAGACACAGAAGTTAACTACAACTTTTGTATTCAATAGATCCACAGAAAACACAATTTACTTAGTGGAAACAGCCACTGAACAGACACTGGTCATGCAGCCCAAAACAGATCACAATTATGACCAAGTGTTAAACTTGATCCACAAGCAAGCTCATGCTTAACAATTTAATCACATGGGACACAACTATCATTGATGAGATACTAAAACGATCAAGGTAAATCAGGTAATATTTATTATTCCTAATCAAACATCAGCAAAGCTTAATTACCTAAACAAAGTTCTATTAACCATTCTTTATTAATTAATTAAAGAAATTAAGGTTAAACTAAATTTTACCCAATTGAGCTCAAACTTTTAGTGATGATAACTTATAGAAAATAATAGTGGTAAAACAAATATCACAATTTTTGAACAAACATATAAACCTGCAGAATTAAATCAAATTATAAACATTTAAATGATTAAATAAAGCATAGAAATAAGAATAAAAAATTATTTTCTCCAACAGAGCTCAAAATTTTTGTGAAGATACATTTTCAGCTCAAAATAGTGGCAAAAATAGTTTTATGATTTTTGGACATTTAAATAAGCCTACAAAAATCATCAAAGTTCATTTATTAAGTAAAAGACATAATTAAATCACTTTCAAAATTTATTCACACATTAAGTTTCATATTTTTACTTGATAGAACACATCACAAGGATTACAACAAAATTTATTTCACCATTTTATCATATACAGAGAATTAATTATGCATTAAACAAGAATCAACACAAATAAGCATTTTCTGGAAAAGATTAAAACGAGCAAACCCTTTTCTTACCCACCTTCCCTTACCCTCAGTCGCTGACAAGCGGGCCTGGTCAACAGAGCCCGACCAAGCCGTGACCATGGCCTTGACCATGGCGATGGCCGGCTCTGACCGACCAGCGTCGCCGGCGGTGACCCTCCCCGGCGTCGGGACTTGCACTGGTGGACTCCCCATGACCCCGCGCAAAGACCAAGCAAGATGGGTGAGCTGGTTGAGGCTCGGAGGCGGCCCAATGCCGGCTATGGCGGAGCAGGGGTGCAGGCACGGCGGCGCGCGGCTGCTTCGGCGAGGAGAGCGTGGTAGCGACCTCGGGTTTGGGCCTACTAGCACCAAGAACTCCCCTGGATCCCGATGCACACTAAAACTACGTCGGGAACCACTCGGAACTAGCGGCTCGACGGTCATGGCGGCGGCGGCGGCTTGAACCAACACCGCGGCGGTGATCCGGCGTTGACAACCCGGTAGAGACCGAGCTAACGAGCCGACCACGACCACGACCTCACGAGGAAACCTAAACACTAGCTAGATGGATTCAGAGCTCACTGGAGCGGGCTGGCCATGATGAAAATATTCGTGGCGGCGCTCCGCCGGAGCAGAGGAAGAAGCTGGTGGCGCGGCTTACTCCGGCGGCTAGGACTCTTGAGAGCGGACCAGGGCGGTGCACAAGAAGGTGGCGAAGCTTCAGGCGAGACGGATTTGGTGGAGATCGAGCGACGGCGACGCAAGAGCTCGACGGAGATGCTCTGCTCTGCTTCACGGCGGCGCCGAGCAGAAAATGAAAGGAGAGGAGATGAGAGCGTCGGCGCGGCTAAGAAGGATGAAGGCGGCTTCAAGAGGAGAATGACACCTCCTGCTTCGCGACTGCCACGGAAGAGGATGCGCGGCGCGCACACACGGCCGGCCAAACAGGCACGGCGCGACGGCGGCGGCGTCCAGAGCACTCTGCTCTGATATTTCCCCCCCTCCTCCGGTTACTGCTCATCAGAGAACATTTCGATCGTCTTTCCCCTTTTTCTTCCAAAAACACTACACAACAGGAAAAACTCCCAACACGAAAGTTGTTCCAAAAATTAGGATCTACAACTTTCATTTAAGGAGCACATCCAAAATCTGCTTAGATTTTGAAATCATATTTTGAATTTGAAAAGCATTCAAACTTAGATTCAAAATTACTTTCAAATTTTCTGAACAACATCAAATTTTACCAATATAAAAGTTGTTTCTTATAAAATTATCTACAACTTTGTTTTTGGTCATATATCCAAATTGTGCTTAATTTTTGAACTACATAAAAGGGGGTAAAACTAGGGTTTGGAAATTGATTTTCAATTTGAAACCAAATCAAACTTGTTTTCCAAATTACTTCAGATTTTCTTTAGTAACTTGAAAATCTATCTTAATAAAAGTTGTTTCTTTTAATCCTCTCTACAACTTTTGCTAAAGGACCAAAGTCGAACTCTTTTTAGTTTTTGAAATCTAGTTTTGGGGTCAAATTTAGAGTTTGAAGAATTTCAAATTTACTCAAAATTTTGTACAGAAACTTTGAAAACCTTAAATACCAAAGTTGTGCCTCTCAACAAGAGCTACAACTTTGCTTTTAAAATCACTTTGAAATTTAACATACTTTTTGACTTATAGAAAAGGGAATAAAAAGAGATATTAAAACAAAAGTTTTTACTCACACTTATCATTTCATGAAACATCTAACCATATCACTTTATGAAAGCATCACACAAAATTATGCAACACTCATATTCAAGCATGTGCAGCATCACAATTATGCTTAAACACATGAAATGCTTTTATGCCATGATGCCAGATGATTATGCATACTAAACAACTTAATTAGGGTTTTTCAATTAGTGCTTAACACCAGGGGTGTCACTGGACTTGAGCTTACTGAAGAGCTCGTCACACGTGAGGGTCTCATAGTTAGGCGATTTGATGATCGCCTGAACCTTCGAATCCCACACCGACCGATCGAGAGTATGCAAAAGCTTCAAAGCTCTCTCATGATCGTCGAAAGGCAACAACTCCTTGTTAGCCCTCATCCTGTTGACAATCACCTGAAAACGAGCGAATAAACTTTCTATGCTCTTGCCAGGCATATGTCGAAAGTTCTCATACTCTCGCTTGAACGACTCGTAGAGACGGGTTTTGACTTGAGAGGTTCCCTCATGGAAACGCATGAGGGTAGCCCAAATCTCCCGAGCCGTAGCGAGGTGAGAAACGCGATCAAACTCACTCATGCTCAAACATGAGAAAAGAGCATTACGGGCTCGGCTATTGGCATCGTGATCATCGATCTGACGCTGAGTCACATGAGCCGCCACGATCACGTAATCGGCAGAGTTGCAAATATCCCAAATGGAAGCACCAATACTCTGCAGATAGGCCGACATGCGTATCTTCCAATACACATAGTTCGTCCCATCAAAAAATGGCGGTTTGCCCACGCCGCGATCCATGTCGCCTTCTGTGGATCTGGAACCAGCTAAGGTGGAAGATCCTTAACCTGCTTCGATACCAATTGAAGGACCGAGAATGCAATAGCAAGGCGACCAGAGGGGGGGGTGAATGGGAGCCAACACAAATTCTTTTGAATCTTTGGCCAAATGTCCCAAAATCAACCCCCGAAAGCTACAACGGAAACCGTGATGCCCACAACCCTTGGAAGAGGGTGGATGATCCCTAGGATCACAGCGAGGCACCACAAAGCGATAGCGAACCAAATGCCAAAAGCGCTGGAGCAATTTTGACCCCCAAAAACGAAGTCCCAAACGTAGATAGACGGCTATGTCGAGAACTCCCTAAATACCTATGCTAACAAGTAGCAAAGATAGTTAGAGAGGTTCCTTGGACAACTCTAGGGCCAAACGGAAGGTCCGGAAACCAAGCAAACAAGTCGGGAGAGCAAATGCACTAAACCGGAAGCTTCAGCCAAATCCCGGACTGTCCGGACCTGGAGTCCCGGACTATCCGCCCAAGGCCGGACTGTCCGCGGGCGAGGGGCGGACTGTCCGTCGGAAAAACTCGCCAAACAACAAAGCTGCTGAAGTCCTCTGGACTGATCTCGGACTGTCCGTGACCCACAACTGCAGACTGTCCGCCGGTCACGGAAAATCAAATCGACCGAAGAACAGAGCCAATGGTCAGGCTCGTCCCTGACGCGCGGACTGTCCGCGCCTGGGGTGGCGGACTGTCCGCCAACTCCCAGTGAGGGCGATTTCGGTCGCCCTTCACCCCAATCTCCTCCAAATCGATCCAAATCAAAATCCCACGTTCCCAAACTTGGAGAAGATGATCACGGGGTAGTTAGGAGACTATCCCCAAGAAATCATCCGCTCAAATTGATTCAATCACTGGGAAATCGAAAAGGGAAGATCAAGAATGAAAAAGCACCACGAAAATGAAATCAACCCGATCTACTTGTTCGTGAGGAGTTAGATGAATTCCTTCAGTGGAAATGATCTCCTCACTATAAAGAACAAGTTGATTCAAACGGATTTCGCAAAGACGTAGTAGGGAGGGAGATCGAGTGATCACGGAGAAACGAAGAACGCGAAGAACACGAACAAAAACGCGAATCAAGTCATCGATCTGCAACCATGTGGCTACCACACGCTACAACAGTGAGGTTACGACCTCACTTCCTCAAAATCTCTAGTAACAGAGGTATGGTTCTCTACGGATCTCAGCTAGCTACAGCAGGGGATTGGGAGAGCAGGAAACCCTAGAAGCAAAGAACAAGTGACTGAGATAGAATGGGAGGGGGGTGTCTCCCTGTACTTATCCTAATTCTAATTCCTACTCTACCCCTCTCTAATTACAGAGCGAACCAGCTAAACCCTAGGGTTATTCTGGACCAACTCAGGTAGGTGGTGATCCGACGGCCCTGCCTGCACAACTCGTAGCGTTGCCTCGACGCAACCTCCCGATTGTCGCCACGTTGAAAGTGCATCTAGCCCTTAGTGGGTTTTGGTGAATTGAATGACAACTCAACTAAAGGTCTAACAAGTTTGCTAAGTGTATCAGAGGTTCAACAAGAAAAGCAAACTTGATGGTATTCCAAATAATGTTGAAATGAAGGCCAAAATTATGTATTGTTGCATTGGAAGGTCATGGAAACAATCTTGTTCAAGCAAAAGACAAGAATGCAAATAGAGTTGATGATATGGCTTCTATGTTGTGGGATATCATAGCATCATGAGAAAGCAAGCATATTTGGCAAATGACAAATGAGACATGGATTTTTGATTTTGGAAGGGTCTCAACAATGGGTTGCTTTTCATGAACAAGAAGAGGTTGATAGTGAACTAACTTTGATCAAGGTTGAAGAATGAATCAAGAATGCATAATTTGCTTGTATGGATAAATGTTTGGAGAATCACTTTGCACTTGATCAAGCTAGAAGTGTGAAGGTAGAATGTCAAGCCAAAATGAGAAGGACATAAGGAATCGTGAATTGGCTTGACCATATTGATGGTGATTCATATATGTCTCTATGTGAAGCTTGATTGATCTCAACATTCATATTTAGAAGATATTCAAGCAAGGATCATAACATTGAAGAAATGGTTTTTCAAATGGATACTTAATATGATGTGACTTGAGTATGAATTGATAAGGTGAAGATAGCAAGGAAAGGGCTTCGAGGTACTAAGCGAAGGTGAAGGTCAAGGAGACCGAGGTACTATGGCTAGGGAAGAAGAGAGTACTTGCATTGAGTCGAGGTACTAATCAAGCTATGAGGGGTCATATTGTGTTGAGGATCAAATCATTAGTAGAAGTGACTTGAAGCCATGAAGTTGAACTCACATATGGTGAAATAGTTCAAGTCACATGCTCAAAGTATATTTGCTCAAAGAGATGAGATAGTCAATTGGTTGCAACCCCTATGAAGTGACTTTGAGAAGAAATGACATATGAAGATATTGAAGACTCAAGTGGTTAATTATTTATATTCTTTAATTCTTGAGTATAGGTATGCCATACTATCAAGGGGGACATAAACTACAGGCTGCTGGGGAACCATGTGCTCTCATGCCACATCAAAAATAAACCCAAAAGCCCAAAAGAAAGCCAGCAATATTACCTATTAAATATGTCCTGGCCAGACCGCAGAGGTTCTGTGTTTAAACACGGAATCTCTATGTTCGAAAACCTCTGTGTTCGAGCGTCGAAGTTCTCTGCTCGAGCATAGAAGTTCTCTGTTCGAGCAGAGAAGTTCTGCAACTTCTGTACCATTGGCTGGGCAGTGAGGGAGCATTTAATGTTGTCCTCTCTTCCTCCCAACGGTAGCCCACTCACTCAGACTTATCCCCAACCCGTGAAACACTCTCTCTCCTCCATTGTTGGTGATTCAAACTCTCCCTTGCATTCTTGGTGATTTCCAAGTGAGAGATTGGATTAGGGAGTGGATTAGAGAGCACTTGAGCTTGTGCTTACTGCTGAGAGTCGTGGTTCTCCCTCTAGCTTGCACTTTGTGTTCATTACTCTTGGAGCATTGGCTCCTAGACAGCTAGAGGTTGCCCGGGAGCTCCCAATCGGTTGTGGTTAAGTACCAGGAAGTTTGTATTGCCCTTTGTGATGCTTAGTGGAATCCTCGAGCTTGAATCTTGGTGATTCGCTTGAGAAGAGGTCGGAGTTGGAAGAGACTCCAAGCCTTTGTGGCTCCCTCAACAACGGGGACGTAAGCTAGCCTTGGTGGCAAAGCTGAACCTCAGAGTAAATCTCTTGTCTCCATCTTGTTGTTGTTGTTGTTGTCTCTCTTCTACATTCAATTTGCAAAACTTGTTTCCCTCCGATCTACTTGTATACTACTATCTAGCTGCAGGGACTTGGTGAACAGCAAAGCTACGACCACAAGGAAGCTGGGAATTTTAGTCGATCTATTTCTCACCTTAGTTTTACACAGGCTTAAAAGTTTTCGGTATAGACCGGAAAGGTTCTTTGCTTGAGCACAGAAGTTCTTCGGTGTATACTACTATCTAGCTGTAGGGACTTGGTGAACAGAAAAGCTGCGACCACAAGGAATCTAGGAAATTTAGTCGATCTATTTTTCACCTCAGTTTTACACACGCTTAAAGTTTTCGGTACAGATCGGAGAGGTTCTGTGTTCGAGCACAGAAGTTCTTTGGTCTGACAGTTAATTATTTGTGAGATTAATTTTTTGTAGGCCTATTCACCCCCCTCTAGGCCTCCTAGGCGACATCAAGGTCCTTTCAATTGGTATCAAAGCTAGGCTCTCAAATTCGGGCTTAACCGCCTTGAGGGACGATGTCGACAAGTGATGAAATATCTCTAGAACTTTTACTTTCAGATGGCTCAAACTATGCATCTTGGTCTGCTTGTGTACTTGATATTTTTAGGGCCATGGGTCCTTATATCGAGCAGATTGTATATGTGAGCATTTCACCTCCTAGCAATGATTTGACATACTTATCTAAAGAGGAAGTGAAATGCTTACAATACAATGCTCAAGCTGCTAATGTCTTATTTAGTGCTTTGAGTGAAGATGTATTTGATGCTGTCATATTTGGGGATGGTGAACCACTTGGTGATGCTCATATCATTTGGACCACACTCAAAGAAACATATGACAAGTCCAAATGTGATGAGAAGATGCCTACATTGGAGGAATCACTTGAGGAGTGCTCAACTTCACCGACAAATGATGAGCCTCAAGTGATTCTCCCGAAAGGCCCAGCTGATCATACTGTGGTGGAACCGTCCTGATTATAAGAGCTCAAGTACCGCCTTAGTCAAATCCGTCTGACATCGGCTCATACTTGAACCCATATAACCCCGGTAGTCCAGAAATCTCGAAGGATTTCTATCATCATACAACATACAAGATCACATTGTTCAAGAATTTGAAGGACCGAGAAGCTACCCGAAAGCGACCAGAGGGGGGGGGGTGAATGGGAGCTTCAAAATTTCCTTTCAGAAACTAGATGCCACTGTCCCAAATTCAACCCCAAAAGCGAAACCTAGAGCTTGCTAATGTCCACGACCCTAGATGTAGGGTGGATGCTTCCTAGAAGCACAGCGGGACACTAGACAACCCTAGAAAGCCAACGCAAAAGACGGAAATCAAATCCGTCAACGAACGAACGAATCGCGAACGAAAACGTGCGAAACAGCTACGACCGGACTCTGGCCAGCGTCCGGTCAGCAGGGACCGGACGCGTCCGGTCGTCCAAAATCCGATTTCAGACCTTACTGTTTCCGACCGGACTCACTGGTACGGAGCGTCCGGTCGTGAACAGTGCGTCCGGTCGCAAGCACAGCACACTGATGAACAGTGACCACGATGAGTCCGGTCACGAGTTCAACAGTGCGTCCGATCGATGCAAAACAAAACACCAAAAACGATCGGACTCACCAGAGCGTCCAGTCACCAGGCACCGGACGCGTCCGGTCACAGAAAAACGTTTCTGGAACCTCTCTGTTTCTGACCGGACTCACTGAATGGAGCGTCCGGTCGTTTGTACAGAGTGTCCGGTCAGAGTGCGTCCGGTCAGTATAAAAACAAAACACAGCGAAAACATTCAACGACCGGACTCACACGCTGAGCGTCCGGTCACCCCGTGACCTAGCGTCCGGTCACCCCGACAGCCCTCTGTTCTTCCACCGATTCGACTCAAACTCACACAAAACGAATCCTCTAGGGATCAAACTTGGTGAGTGGAGTCACAAGGAGTATACTGAGCTATCTCTAAGAGATCATGGCTCGAACCTATCTCCAAATCGGTGAATCGAAGAAATTCGGAAGAAGGGAGAAAAAGTGACCCGAAACTAAAAATCGATTGATCTCTTAGATCGTGAGGTTAGAGGATGATTCCTTCGGAGGAAAGAAGTGCCTCACGATCTAGAACAACTTGGTTCAAACGGATTTGCAAAAGATGAACCGAGCAAGGAGATCAAGCGACGGGAAAATCGTGGAGAAAAAGGATTCCGCGAAGAACACAAAGAAAACGCGAATCACAGCCACGAACTCGAATTAAGGACGCAAATCAAGCCATCGATCTGTGCTCCAAGGTGAGGATACGGCCTCACTTCCTCAAATCAACAGTACACAGAGTGGAGTCTCTCTGCGGATCTCAACTAGCTAAAGCAGGGGATGGGAGAGCAGGAAACCCTAGCAAATGAAAGCACTAACTGAGATAGCTAAAACTGAGATCGGGAGGAGGGTGTCTCCCCTGGACTACTTATACTAACCTAGACTAAGTCTATTTCCTACTCTACCCCTCTCTAAACTAATTACAGAGCGAACCAGCTAAACCCTAAGGCTATTCTGGTCCAACCCGCAGTGGTAGGTAGATCCGACGGCCACGCCCGCTCGAACCGAAGCGTTGCCTCGACGCAACCTCTGGATCGCCGCCACGTGCCGCCCTTGCTCTGCACCCCCGGTTTTGTGGCCCAAACCGGGAAACCAGCCTTTTTCAGCAACCCCCGGTTTTGAGGCCCAAACCGGGAAACCAGCCCATCAGCCTGAGTTTTGTGGCCCAAACTCAGAAACCCGCAGCGCCCGAGTTTTGAGGCCCAAACTCGGAAACCGGCCCATCGCCCGAGTTTTGTGGCCAAACTTGGAAACCGTCCGCGCCCAGGTTTTGTGGCTCAACCTGGAAACCGAGCACCCAGGTTTTGAGGCCCAAACCTGGAAACCGTCCACCCGTTGGTTTTTCTCTGGCTCAACCAACAAACCGGAGCTGTAGAGGGGATGCACCTCCCGTGCACCCCGTCCACCGACACGTGTCCCCAGGTCCTCGACCCGAGCAACACTATGCCCCGCATGTCTCCGCTCGTCGCTGTCCCAGGCTGCCAGCCACCACAGCTGATCCTCAGGCACTCCGGTCCCTCAGTCCAAGCCTCACGTCCGCCCTTCACTGCTCGATACATCGGCATGGCACGTCCGCCGCACGGCACGCCCATCCTTCATCGCACCCAGTCCGTCGGCACGGCACGTCTCAACTTGACCTTCACCTTGCCCTCGATCACTGTCTCCGTGCTCGACACCTGCACAACACAAGCCAAAGAGCATGCGATCAAACCCGTTGACAATCACTCATCACTCAGAGACTCGGCATACACCCATGTATCCGCAATCTCCCCCTTGATGAGTGCATTGTCAACTACACACACAAATCATAATGAAAGAAAGAAGAAGGAAGAAGGAGAAGAAGAGATCTCGACCAAATGACCCAAAAGCATAGCAAAGCCGAAGAAGGTCAAGTGGAAGAAGTGAAAACTTAGTCCCCAAAGACATGGGCAACGGCTCGACGCAACCAAGCAAAGCAAAGCTAGCCCTCAAGAAGAGGTAGAACAGGCTCAACACCGCTAGCAAAATACCAATTGAAAATCAGAGCTAAAAATGGCAAAAATGCTAGTCCCTCAAGATAGAGGCACAGAGGCTCAACACAACTAGCACGAAAACCACTCCGAACCAATTGAAAGACAAACGAAAAGTCTCCGAACCAATCAAAATCCATCTCGACGACAAATGAGGAAAATGTTTGCTAGTCCCTCAAGACAGAGGCAACGGCTCAACACAACTAGCAAACTCCCCCTCGACAAGTGCAAGCAACCAGGGACTCCCCCTTAGGTCCAACAAGAGAAGAGCATAAAGATCTGAAAATCTCCCCCTTAGCAAAAACTCCCCCTTAATTGAACGTCAGGAGACATATGATTTGCAAAAACTCTCCCCCTTAGTTGAAAATGCACTTATCAAGCACAAACTCTTCCCTTGAGTCAACACAACTCCTCCTTCCAAAATGCATATGAAGGCAGAAATGCAAGTTAGCAGCTTCAGGCATATAATCAAAAGAGTGCAAAGATGCTCTAATCGGTACATCTCCAATGGCACAACTAAGCACTCACATAGCGAAGGCTCAAACTGATCACACATACGAAATATGAAGCATATGAGCAAGTGAGCATTTTTTAGCCAAAAAGATAGTCACCATCAAAATAGCACTACACATGTATAGATAGGAATCCAGACAAGTGCTAAACATGTATACAAGGTGAACTACCCCTAGCAAAGTTCAATCATCATGCATAGGAATGAAGCATATACTTGTGATTTCAGTTTTATATCGGAGTTGCAGCGGTAAAGAATTCACAAGTTCAATTATTTAGCATGTGATTGCGAGAGGTTGAAAGCTTGTCTTTGCCTAACTTTTCAACCGAGCGAAGCCTATGCCGAAGCAATCAGAAGCTTAAAGCTACGGTTTCGGTCATACACTACATGGCTCAAGTTTAACTCAAACGTGCAATGAGAAACAGTCTCGATACCATGAGGTGTTGACAAGCAATCCCATCTCGATCTTTTCAATTCACTAAAACTTGGTTCAAATTTTATACATGATATGAACAGACCAAGCAAGTGAATGACTCAGAACTAGAGACATAGCAACCCAGCATATATGAAAAGCAGGAATGGACTCAACACACCCTACACATGCTAGTTGCATATCTCAATGGTGAACATTTTCAGATTTTATATACATTAAGCAAATTCACCATTCAAAAATAGCTCAGCTCATAACATGTACTAGTGATCAGAGAGAGCAGAAGCTACAAGTATCAACATAAGCATCGGAGCATACTAAATAGAGCATAGTTACATTCTAGTGATTATAAACATGAAGCTCAGAATGTAAATGCGTATGCTAAAAAGCAAAGATACGAAACTCAAAATAAAAGAGTCAGTCCATACAAGATCCAAAAGGTTTCCCCCATCTAAAAGGGGAAACACACACCAAGCTCACCCCTCAACCGATTAAAGGTTGATTCGTCTAAAGGCTTGGTGAAAATATCAGCCAGTTGGTGATGAGTATCGACATGGCGAAGGTCGATATCACCCTTCTCCTGGTGGTCTCGCAAGAAATGAAAGCGCACATCAATGTGTTTGGTTTTCGAGTGAAGCACGGGGTTCTTAGCAACGCTAATAGCACTCGTGCTGTCACAAAGCAAAGGCACGTGAGAAAAGCTCAAACCAAAATCACGCAAAGTGGCCATCATCCAGAGTAACTGGGAACAGCAGCTAGCCGCAGCAACATACTCAGCCTCCGTGGTAGACTGGGCGACACTAGACTGCTTGCGAGAAGACCACGATACAAGAGAAGAACCAATAAATTGGCAAGTCCCAGAAGTGGAATTGCGCTCAATACGGCAACCAGCAAAATCGGCATCAGAATAACCGCAAAGCGAGAGGGTGGAGGAAGCAGAATACCAAATCCCAAACTCAGGAGTGAAACGAAGGTACCTGAAGATGCGCTTCACCGCCTGACGGTGAGAAGTGCGCGGCGATGTCTGAAAGCGCGCGCACAGACATACCGCGAACTGGATGTCCGGGCGTGTCGCCGTCAGGTAGAGGAGCGACCCGATCATACTGCGGTACTCCTTCTGGTCCACTGCTTCTCCGTCCACATCCGCATCCAGGGCAGTCGTCGTCGACATGGGTGTTGGAAGAGGCTTGGCCTCACCCATATCGAACCGCTTCAGCAAGTCCTTCGTGTACTTGCCCTGGTGCACAAACGTCCCCTCTCGGGATTGCTTAATTTGCAACCCGAGAAAGAATGTTAGCTCGCCCATCATGCTCATCTCGATCTCCCTGCTCATAGTATCTGCAAACTTGGCAACCAAAGCGTGAGAAGAACCACCGAAAATGATATCATCCACGTAAATTTGGACCAAGAGTGTGTCTTTGCCTTACCGGAGGAGAAAGAGCGTTTTATCTACACATCCCATTTTAAAACCCTTAGCAAGCAAAAAGGTTTTCAACCTATCATACCAGGCTCTAGGGGCTTGTTTCAAACCATATAAAGCTTTATGAAGTTTAAAGACATGGTTTGGAAACTTGGGATTTTCAAAACCGGGGGGTTGCTCAACATAAACCTCCTCCTCTATGTAGCCGTTTAAGAAGGCACTCTTGACATCCATTTGAAAAAGTTTGAAACCCCTGGATGCAGCATAAGCCAAGAGTATCCTAATAGCCTCCAAACGTGCTACAGGAGCGAATGTTTCCTCATAATCTATCCCTTCCTTCTGACTATAGCCTTTCGCTACAAGCCGGGCCTTGTTTCTCACAACATGGCCATCCTCTCCTTGCTTGTTTTTGAAAACCCATTTTGTCCCAATAGGCTTGCAGTCAGGTGGAGGTGAAACTAGAACCCAAACCCGATTTCGCTCAAAGTTCTCTAACTCCTCATGCATGGCATTGACCCAATCCGGATCCGTCAAAGCGTGTCCAACATCTCGGGGCTCAAAATTAGCAACAAAAGCAGAGTGAGCGAAGTGAGAGATGTGCTGTGACCTGGAGCGAGTGACTCGCTCGCCGATGTCGCCGATCATCTGCTCAGGGGGGTGCTGGCGCTGGATATGTCGTGGCGCCTCCCGGGAAGAAGTGACCTCCCCCTCAACAGCAGCTGGTTCCACCCCGGGTACAAAAGGTACCGCGCGAGGTGGAGGATCCCACGGCCCCCAGGAAGAAGAGGTGTCGGGGCCGTGGATCGTCGTCGAGGCCGCTCTTTGCGGCGCGGCAGGTGGAGGGGGTGCTGGATCATCCATACCTTCAGCACCCTCGTCCTCGTCATCAAAAAGAGGCTCTCCAACCTCATGATCACCTGCATGCTCAAAACGAGAAGAAGGAGAAACAAGAGTCTCGTCGAAGGTGACATCTGATGTCTCCATGACCCGGTTAGTATCAAGGTTAAGTACACGATATGCTCTAGTGTGAGTACCATAACCCAAAAATACCCCGTCAGAAGAACGAGACTCAAACTTGTCCAGGTTGCCCTTCTTCAATATAAAACAGTGGCAACCAAAGACTCTAAAATAACTCACCTTGGGTTGGCGACCAAAACGCAACTCATAAGAATTCTTTTTCAAGAAAGCTCTCAGAAAAATGCAATTGGAAATATAGCATGCAGTGTTCATAGCTTCGGCCCAATAGCACCTAGGAGTCCTATGCTCATCAAGCATCGTCCTGGCCATCTCAACAAGGGTCCGATTCTTCCTCTCTACAACACCATTTTGGGGCGGTGTGTAGGGGGAAGAAAACTGATGCTCCAAACCAAGGCGGTCACAAAACTTCTCAAAATCCGAATTTTTGAATTCAGAACCATTATCACTTCTAATAGCTTGCATCGAGTTCAAAGGGAACTCGTTCTGAAGACGCAAAATCAGATTGCGAGCGAAGGAGAAAGTCTCAGTCTTCTCAGTCAAAAAGAAAACCCACGAATATCTCGAAAAGTCGTCAACAACAACCAAAACATACCACTTGCCACCAACCGAGCTCACCCGAGCCGGACCAACAAGGTCCATGTGTAAAAGCTCTCCGGGGTGCGAGGTCATGACCTTAGTCACTGGATGGTGGGGAGCGGCAACCATCTTCCCATGTCTGCAAGAATGGCAAACTAGATCCTTCTCCATCGAAAGCTTGGGCAATCCTTGGATTAGGCCAAGTGAGCTAAGTCTTGCAAGCAAGTCGAAGCTTAAATGACCGAGCCTCCTATGCCACTTCCAAAGATCGGACGAAGAAGGACTAGCCAAAAGACAGCGAGAAGAACCAAACGACTCCGAGAAATTCGCGCGAAAGACTTTCCCAAAGGGCGAAATCAGACATACAAGATCGCCCTGAGGATCTAAGATGCGACTAAGGTTCGGTTTAAAACGAATCTCATAGTCATCATCAAAAAGTTGCGAAACAGAAAGAAGGTTAAAATGCAGGTTAGAAACAAGAGCAACATCGCGCAACACAAAGTGCTCATTAACCCGCACCGTCCCACGAGACAACACCTTACCTTTACTATTGTCGCCGAAGGTTATGTACTCCTTTCCGGCGATCGGGCTAAGGCTGGAGAACCACTTGGCGTTTCCGGTCATGTGCCTCGAGCAACCAGAATCCACCAACCAAATGTCCTCCAACCGTCTCACCTACATCAATAAAAAGACATAGGGTGAGCATACGGTCCAACACTGGGGTTAGTGAAGTAAGGAGAATACCAGTGTTGGGCCGGCTGCTCAAAAGAACGGTCAGTGTAAAAACTATTCCTAGCCTGTCTACGGGGGTAGCGATCACCACGTACAGGAAAACGTGGTCCGCTGGGGAAGAAGCGCTCACCGCGGTACTCAAACTGCGGTGGGGGAAAGCGCTCAACTAAGCCTCCGCCACGGGGTCCATTACCTGCAAAAGCAGGACCCCGTCGGGCACGCTCTCTACGAGGTCTACGCCTAGGAGCCTGGGGCTCAACTCTAGCGTCTCTCCTCGAAGCTCTCTCCTGCCTAGGCCTAACAAACTGAGGTCCTGGACCTCTAGGCCTAGTCTCTCTCATAGGAGCTCTCACTTCCTGCCTAGGCCTGGGAGCCTGACCTCCAGACCTAGCTGCTCTTCTCTTGCTTTTCGGAGCATGTCCACCATGAGCTGGATGGTACATGTCCGGGTTCTCCATCTCCCGAGCCCTGCGCGCCTCTCGCTTGCGCCGAAAGCAGAACTCGCTCAAGTGACCATCTCTCCCACAAAAATCACACTGGTACCTCACCGCACGCAAAGGGGGTTGTTGGTGACCAGGGCTGTGGATGTGGCTCACTTTGCCTTTGCCCTTCTGTGGCAACTCCTCACGAATGGGTGGCATAGCATCAAGCTTGTTTCTGAGGTGGTTTGGCTTGGGTGCCCACACTGGGTTCTTGGGAGGAGCTCTCGGGGGTTCCTCAACCACACCATCTTTGGTGATAGGCTTGGCTGGCTCTTTGAGTGGAAGCTTGGCAAGTTTGGGAGTAGTGGTGGAATTTGGCTTCTCACATGGGTTCAGACCACTAGACTCTCCAATCTTCCCAAAAGCTGAGAGATCAACACTCTGAGCAAAACCTACACCAGGGGCACCAACAGCTCGCTTGAACTGGGAGATCATCATCCCGAGCTGCGGCTCACTACTGGAGACCCATGACAAGATGGACCGAAGGTATGTGTTTTCTTCCTCGGTTTGCATCTTGCCATGTTTCACATTGGCAATCTCCATCTCCAGGCCCTCACACAAAGCACACCTCGAGACGCAAGTGCTATCTGAGCTGGCCTTCTCTAAAGACTCAAGCTTGGCATTTTTCTCTGCCAACTCAGATTGCAAGACAGGACAAGTCTTGCACGCACCCAACAGCTGCGGCCTAGCACGGAGCTCATCCACCTCTCCAACCAACGCAGCATACTTACCTCTCAGAGTGAGAAGGTCAGTCATGTGCGCGGTGCACGACTCGCACTCCGCCTCCTCCGACACAACCACGGTGGACCGAGCGAGCTCAAGCTCCTTCACCGTGTCCTCCCATTTCTGCCTGAACTCCTTGCACTCTCTAGCGGCACGCCTAAGCAGTTTATCTTGGCTAAGGAGGGCAGCGGTCAACTTCTCTACCTCGGAGGAAAGCTCGTCGTAGGTGAGAGATACCTGGGAGGTGTCGTCGTCGTCGTCGTTCTGAGGTGCACGCTCCGGCTCGCCGTCGACCTCATCTCCGAGCGCCATGGTGCACAGGCCTCCGTCGCCGGCGAAGAAGCACAAGCCGTTGAACTTGTCTTCCAGCTTCTTCTTCACGGACTCGTCATCGCTGGAGCCAGCGGAGTCGTCATCCGAGCCGTCGACGTCGCTGAGCGTGGCGAAGAACGTACGCTGCTCAGCTTGCTGCTTCTCCAAGTACTTCTTCTTGATGTACTCTTTGTCGAAGCCGCCCCGTTTCTTGTGCCTTGGGGGGACGTGCTTCTCCTTGTACTTGGAGTCGTGCTTGCGCCCATGTTCGCCCTTGCCCGAGTGCTTGTTCTTCTTCTTGGGGCAGTCGGCGATGAAGTGGTCGGGGTCGCCGCACTCGTAGCATCCCGTGCGTCCTCCTCCTCGACGACGGTTCATGCGGTTGTTGTGGAACCGCGAGAACCTGTTGGCAAGCAAAGCCAACTCGTCGTCTCCCAAAGACTCCAGCTGGTCCTCTGTCACAGAGAAGAGAGAAGAAAGCGCAAAGCCAGCTGAGGGGTTAGAGGAAGAGCCGGAAACCAAAGCCATGGACGGGCGAGAAGGATTTTCAAAAGAAGCCCTCGCCATAGCATCAATCTCACTGGACTTGAGCTTACTGAAGAGCTCGTCGCAGGTGAGGGTCTCATAGTTCGGCGATTCGATGATTGCCTGAACCTTGGAGTCCCACACCGAACGGTCAAGAGTGTGCAAAAGCTTCAAAGCACGCTCATGATCGTCAAATGGCAACTGCTCTCTGTTAGCCCTCATCCTGTTGACAATCACCTGAAAGCGAGCGAATAAACTTTCTATGCTCTCGCCAGGTTGATGTCTAAAGTACTCATACTCACGCTTGAACGACTCGTAGAGTCGGGTTTTGACTTGAGAGGTGCCCTCATGGAAACGCATGAGGGTGTCCTAGATCTCCCGAGCCGTAGCGAGGTGAGAAACACGATCAAACTCACCCATGCTCAAACAAGAAAAGAGAGCATTACGGGCTCGGCTATTGGCATCGTGCTCATCGATCTGTTGCTGAGAGACACGAGCAGCCAAGACCACGTAATCAGCAGAGTTGCAAATATCCCAAATAGAAGCACCCAAGCTCTGCAGATAGGCCGACATGCGTATCTTCCAATACGCATAGTTCGTCCCATCAAAGAACGGCGGTTTGCCCACGCCGCGATCCATGTCGCCTTCGGTGGATCTGGAACCGGCTAAGGTGGAAGATCCTTAACCCGCTCCGATACCAATTGAAGGACCGAGAAGCTACCCGAAAGCGACCAGAGGGGGGGGGGTGAATGGGAGCTTCAAAATTTCCTTTCGGAAACTAGATGCCACTGTCCCAAATTCAACCCCAAAAGCGAAACCTAGAGCTTGCTAATGTCCACGACCCTAGATGTAGGGTGGATGCTTCCTAGAAGCACAGCGGGACACTAGACAACCCTAGAAAGCCAACGCAAAAGACAGAAATCAAATCCGTCAACGAACGAACGAACCGCGAACGAAAACGCGCGAAACAGCTACGACCGGACTCTGGCCAGCGTCCGGTCAGCAGGGACCGGACGCGTCCGGTCGTCCAAAATCCGATTTCAGACCTTACTGTTTCCGACCGGACTCACTGGTACGGAGCGTCCGGTCGTGAACAGTGCGTCCGGTCGCAAGCACAGCACACTGATGAACAGTGACCACGATGAGTCCGGTCACGAGTTCAACAGTGCGTCCGGTCGATGCAAAACAAAACACCAAAAACGATCGGACTCACCAGAGCGTCCAGTCACCAGGCACCGGACGCGTCCGGTCACAGAAAAACGTTTCTGGAACCTCTCTGTTTCTGACCGGACTCACTGAATGGAGCGTCCGGTCGTTTGTACAGAGTGTCCGGTCAGAGTGCGTCCGGTCAGTATAAAAACAAAACACAGCGAAAACATTCAACGACCGGACTCACACGCTGAGCGTCCGGTCACCCCGTGACCTAGCGTCCGGTCACCCCGACAGCCCTCTGTTCTTCCACCGATTCGACTCAAACTCACCCAAAACGAATCCTCTAGGGATCAAACTTGGTGAGTGGAGTCACAAGGAGTATAGTGAGCTATCTCTAAGAGATCATGGCTCGAACCTATGTCCAAATCGGTGAATCGAAGAAATTCGGAAGAAGGGAGAAAAAGTGACCCGAAACTAAAAATCGATTGATCTCTTAGATCGTGAGGTTAGAGGATGATTCCTTCAGAGGAAAGAAGTGCCTCACGATCTAGAACAACTTGGTTCAAACGGATTTGCAAAAGATGAACCGAGCAAGGAGATCAAGCGACGGGAAAATCGTGGAGAAAAAGGATTCCGCGAAGAACACAAAGAAAACGCGAATCACAGCCACGAACTCGAATTAAGGACGCAAATCAAGCCATCGATCTGTGCTCCAAGGTGAGGATACGGCCTCACTTCCTCAAATCAACAGTACACAGAGTGGAGTCTCTCTGCGGATCTCAACTAGCTAAAGCAGGGGATGGGAGAGCAGGAAACCCTAGCAAATGAAAGCACTAACTGAGATAGCTAAAACTGAGATCGGGAGGAGGGTGTCTCCCCTGGACTACTTATACTAACCTAGACTAAGTCTATTTCCTACTCTACCCCTCTCTAAACTAATTACAGAGCGAACCAGCTAAACCCTAAGGCTATTCTGGTCCAACCCGCAGTGGTAGGTAGATCCGACGGCCACGCCCGCTCGAACCGAAGCGTTGCCTCGACGCAACCTCTGGATCGCCGCCACGTGCCGCCCTTGGTCTGCACCCCCGGTTTTGTGGCCCAAACCGGGAAACCAGCCTTTTTCAGCAACCTCCGGTTTTGAGGCCCAAACCGGGAAACCAGCCCATCAGCCTGAGTTTTGTGGCCCAAACTCAGAAACCCGTAGCGCCCGAGTTTTGAGGCCCAAACTCGGAAACCGGCCCATCGCCCGAGTTTTGTGGCCAAACTTGGAAACCGTCCGCGCCCAGGTTTTGTGGCTCAACCTGGAAACCGAGCACCCAGGTTTTGAGGCCCAAACCTGGAAACCGTCCACCCGTTGGTTTTTCTCTGGCTCAACCAACAAACCGGAGCTGTAGAGGGGATGCACCTCCCGTGCACCCCGTCCACCGACACGTGTCCCCAGGTCCTCGACCCGAGCAACACTATGCCCCGCATGTCTCCGCTCGTCGCTGTCCCAGGCTGCCAGCCACCACAGCTGATCCTCAGGCACTCCGGTCCCTCAGTCCAAGCCTCACGTCCGCCCTTCACTGCTCGATACATCGGCATGGCACGTCCGCCGCACGGCACGCCCATCCTTCATCGCACCCAGTCCGTCGGCACGACACGTCTCAACTTGACCTTCACCTTGCCCTCGATCACTGTCTCCGTGCTCGACACCTGCACAACACAAGCCAAAGAGCATGCGATCAAACCCGTTGACAATCACTCATCACTCAGAGACTCGGCATACACCCATGTATCCGCAGAATTACATTCACAAGGATACATCACAGATAACGAAGCCGGATTTAAAACATCAGAGTGCGAATTTAAGATAGAGTTATTACAATACCAAATTTAAAGTGCGGAAGCTTAAATAAGTTTTTAAAACATGACCACCACACATGTGGTCCAAATAAAACATTGTTTGATAAATCCAACTTGACACAACTCACTCCTCCCTTTTTAGGTAATGTGCCACCAGTAGTCTCAGACCAACAAAAGAAAAGGGGAAGCTTCTGGACGACCCTGCCCTGGGCCTACTCCTCATCACCTTCCACTAGGTAGAGGCAGTGCTTACAATAGCCATAGTAGACCTGGCCATCTGCAACAACGAGATAAATCCTGAGTACGGGAATGTACTCAGCTAGACTTACCCGTCTAACTGAAAATAAAGACACCAAGGGTATGCAAGGCCTTTTTGGTGGAGCTGGGATCTTTAGTTGCGAAAAGCTCAAACTTAAGAGGAGTATTAATAACATTGATGAGCTATCAGTTTTTAGACCTATTTCTTTACTCTAGGTTTGCACCTGAACTATTTCACGCACTTGAGTCTAACAAACAATAATATAACCATATCCAGTTGACTCATCCACATTTTAGTTGAACCTTTAAAAGCATCACGTGGAGTTGTATCGTGGTGAAGCTCGCCATAGTTTCCCACTAACCGGGGGAGACGGCGACTTGAATCGAATTCCAAACCAGCTGGTGATAGACCTTTAATACCAGCCCACACTTTCCCCGTCGGGTCCATGCATTGGGCAACCGCTCGATGCTTGTTCGTGGTGGTAATCGTCGCGGCTCACAGCACGGACTACCCAATTGGAACTATAAGATGGCCATTCCGCGGCAGATTGTGTTTCCATACTAAAGGGTGCGACACGGGTTGAAACCGGCCCGAACAGCTTCTAACCAGCTTTGGGGTCGATGATTACGGCACCGACATATCCCTAAGTAAAAGGGCGCGTTCAAAAATGAACGAGGGCCAACATCGATACAAACCTACACGATCCAACGGACGGACTGCCCCAAGTTTCCAAACTTGTGCTTTGCTTTCCAGTTGACCGTATTTCAATACTACTCAGGTTCTTTTCCATGATAGCAAATATAGCCAACCGTGATCCGGTAAATACCCACCAGGGGTATTACGGGAACGTCCGTAACTATCACTTTTATTAAGCAACTAAGCAAAACTACATTATAAATGAGTAACAGGATATCAAGGCAGATATTAATCAATAATCAAGGAATGGTAATGCAGCAAGTAGGATTCAATCAACTCCTAAACCTAATGCATCACAATATAAAAGGGCTCAAGTAATTTAATTGCAAAAGATAGGAGGCTTAATATGCTCCGGGACTTGCCTTGAGTGAAGATCGAGGCCTCGTGGGAGGGGCACTCGGGCAAGTTAGTCTCTGCCGCGGGGTCGACCTCCTCGGCTTGATGAAGTTCCGGGATCTCCTGCTCGACGTTTGCTTCTTGCTCCTGGTCGGGCTCCGGGACTGTCGATCCTATTGTATGCAATGAATAATAAATAAATAAATAAGCGGGGTGCAAGATGTGGTGGTATGAAAAAGTAACATTTCTTGCAAACCAACAAAACCAACTTGTTGAACCACTTTTGACATTGAGGTAAATACTTATTTATCTCATAAAACAAAATCCATTATTTCCTCTATTTCTTATTTAATAAATCAAAAGAATTCAGGTTTGAACTGCAAGTGCATTTTTCTGATCTCAGAAAAATCCACAAAAATTCCAGGAGATAACTGACACTAACTGGACTTCATTGACCAAATTCCAGCAAAAGACAAAACACAGAACAACGGCTACAAAAAGATGAAATATACTGCTCAACAAGTGCTTTGAACTAACTTTTCACACAAAAAGTGTCAAAAAGCAGATTTCATAATTTTCCCAGCTTTAACTACTCATAATCACTCTACTGCAGAAAGTGCACAGCCAAAACATAATTATATCACCCTACACAAAATAAACAAATTTATACCAAAATAACCCAATTGAACTACAACCCTACTGGAAAAGGGTGCTAAGCTCAGTTTCATATTTTTCCCAGATTCTACTCCACATTTTATATTTATCAAGAAAGTTCCATGAATAGAAACATTATATTATTCCGTACATGAATTTTTAAAGAAAAACACAGAAAAGTACATTTGTATAGCAACTTCTCATTTTTCCATACAACAACCTATATTTATTATTTTTCTTAGCTTGAACATCACAAACAGAGACTGCACAAATTTTCCCACATTTTATTTTGACATATAAAGCACCTTAACACTTATTCCAAAAAATCAGCTAAAAAGGACTTTAAACCATAACACGAATTTTTTCTAGATAAACCGTGCCCCATACATTTTTCACAGATACATATCATGATAAGGAACCTACACAAAATTTTCCATGAATTATCTCAACCAGAAAGCACATATTTTCATTTATCCAAACAAAAGCGCATAAACTAAATTAAATAAAAACAGTGAAATAAACTTCTACCAAAAATACTTTCATATTTTTACATGATAGATCTACTTATAGACAAACTATCAAAACTGAAAGCACCTCATTTGGACTTTTAAAACGTACTACACAAAAATAATAAGCTTTTCTGGAAATTAACACAAAAGGAAAAACATTTGAATCTCCCGGCTCAACTTGCAGAGACCTGGTCCATAGGCCCTGGGTGGCTGACGTGTGGGGCCGGCCAGGTCAACAGGGTCCGCTGGTCAGTGAAAGAAAAGCAGGGGACGGGGTTGACCGCCCGATGCTCGCCGACGGTGAGGTCACCGGCGGGGAGGTAGGGCTCGGTGTGTTCCTCTTGGCTAGGCGGTTCGGGTGGTGGTGTTGGTTGGGCCAGTGTGCGACCGCAGCTCGCCGGCGACGAGCGATGGCGGACGGCGGCGGCGAGGGTGTTCGGCTAAGCCATCACCGGCGGTCGCCGGCCAAATTGGTGTGTGCATCAAGCCTAGTGAACCCTAGGGAGTGAGACCAGGTGCTTGGTTGGGCTTGGGAAGCTCCAGAGGAGCTTGGCCGCGTGTGAGGGCCGCAACGGCGCCCATGGCGCTCGGCCGGGGAGTGGAGAAAGGTGGGGAGCAGTAGCGTTGAGGCGGGAAGGCGTTCTCACCTTGCCTTGGCGTGGTGAAGTTCGTCAGTGAAGGAGGGAACTCGGCGGAGGTTTGGTCAGGGACGAACGGCTTCGGGCTCCGAGCGGCGCTGATGGCGACCGCGGTGGCACTCCTCGGACTCCGGCGTCGGTGAAGCTTAGGAGGTGGTGCTAGCGTGAGCACCGGGTGTCCGGGGTGTAGGCGGAGTGGTGGTCGGAGTTAATCGGCCGACGGTGGCTCAGTGAGGGTTGGAACCCGGGGGCGTTTTCACGGTGGTGTGCGGCGGCGAGGGCGAGCAGAGCTCCTGGCTCGTGTTCGCGGGAGAGGAGAGGGAGAGCAAGAGTGAGAGAGCGTGTGTGCGGGTGAGTGAGGGAGCGGTGAGGAGCGCTCGTGGTCTTGGCTGTGGCCTTGGCCGGCCGGTGGTCGTGGCGGGGGCCACGGCGGCGCGGCGAGCGAGGCGGTGGCAGGCGGCTTGGCAGGCAAGGGTGGCGCGCGAGAGGGCGAGCAAGATAGCTTGCGTGATCGGGCGGAGAAGATCGAGCGATGATAGGCGGGCGCGGATCCTCGGTAGGGAAGAACGGCCACGTGGCCGTGTCGCCGGCGTACGGCGCGGCCGCGGGTCGGGCGAGCGGCGCGGCGCGCGCGAGAGCGACGCGGGGTGCGCGGCGTGGGCCTGGGCCGAAAGGCCGGTTGGGCCGAAAGTGAGGGCGCGGGGAAAAAAATCGTTTTCCTTTCTCTTTTTCCAGAAACTTTTCAAACGTTGACCATTCAAAAATAGTTTCAAAAACTCCAAACTAGGTTTTGACCCAAAAATAAAAGTTGCTCAAAATAATTTTCTCTACAATTTTCATATAAGACACTTTTTCTGAAAACCATTTTTACAACCTCCACATAAATAAAGCCAATTTTTGAGACTTAAACCATTTTGTTTTCCTTATTTTTATTTGATAAACTATTTTGAACTAGGTCAAGATGCCAACATGAAAAACACTTTATTCAATATTCTTTATTTTATGAAACTATTTGGCAAGTCAGAAAGTCACTCAAACAACCAAGTCCAAAAGAAACCAGAGGTTCAATTAAATAAATCAGAGATAAAAGCACTTTGATGCACATGAAATGATGCAATGCATTGCTTATGCATTTTAGTAGCTAAATGTAGTTCCTAATGTAGTGCTTGACACTAGGGTGTGACAACCCTTCCCCCCTTAAAGAAATCTCATCCCGAGATTTTAGTTACGTACCGATATTTATAAAAAGCGGGATAGTTCACTCGCAAGTACTCCTCGGTTTCCCAAGTTGAAGGACCGAGAAGGCTACCCGAAAGCGACCAGAGGGGGGGTGAATGGGAGCTTCAAAATTTCCTTCTGGAAACTCAATGCCACTGTCCCAAAAACAACCCCAAAGACAAACCCTAGAGCTTGCTAGTGTCCACGACCCTAGATGCAGGGTGGAAGCTTTCAAGAAGCACAGCGGGACACTACACAATTCTAGAAAGCCAACGCAAAAGACGGAAATCGAATCCGACAACGAACGAGTAAGCTGCGAACGAAAACGTGCTGAACCTGCACTGACCGGACTCTGCCTGCGTCCGGTCACTGAGCACCGGACGCGTCCGGTCGTGCAGATACTGTTTTCGGAGCTCTCTGTTTGTGACCGGACTCACTGTCCTGGAGCGTCCGGTCACTAGCAGTGCGTCCGGTCAGACAAGAACAAGCCCGGTGAACAGTGCCAAAGACGAGTCCGGTCAGAAGAGAAACGATGCGTCCGGTCAAGTCACGGGAGAGATGCGCTGGGTATTCAACGACCAGACGCACTGGGTCAGCGTCCGGTCAGCCCGTGCCCAGCGTCCGGTCACTCCGTGACTGCACTGTTCGTCCACCGATTTGCCTCGATCTCACCCAAAACAAATCCTCTAGGGATCAAACTTGGTGAGATGAGTCACAAGGAGTATAGTGAGCTATATCTAAGAGATCATGGCTCGAACCTATCTCCAAATCGGTGAATCGAAGAATATCGGGGGAAAGGAGAAAAATTTGACCCAAAACGAAAATCGACCGATCTCCTAGACCGTGAGGTTAGAGGTGAATTCCTTCGGTGGAAAGAAGTGCCTCACGATCTTGAACAACTTGGTTCAAACGGATTTGCAAAAGATGAACCGAGCAAAGAGATCAAGCGACGGGAAAATCGTGGAGAAAAAGGATTCCGCGAAGAACACGAACAAAACGCGAATCACACCCACGAATTGCAAGCCGAAGCGCAAACACACGCTACGACAAGGAGGTTACGGCCTCCTTTCCTCAAAATCAATAGTACACAGAGTTCAAGTTTTCTCTGCGGATCTCAGCTACCTACAGCAGGGGATGGGAGAGCAGGAAACCCTAGGAAGCAAGAGCAAATGAGATGGCTAAAACTGAGATGGGGGAGGAGGGTGTCTCCCCTGACTACTTAACCTATTCTAGACTAAGTCTATTTCCTACTCTACCCCTCTCTATTCTAATTACAGAGCGAACCAGCTAAACCCTAGGGTTATTCTGGACCAACTCGGTGGTAGGTGTATCCGACGGCCACGCCCGCACAAACCGAAGCGTTGCCTCAATGCAACCTTCGGATCGCCGCCACGTGCCGCCCTCGCTCTGCACCCCCGGTTTTGTGGCCCAAACCGGGAAACCAGCCTTTTCCAGCCAACCCCCGGTTTTGAGGCCCAAACCGGGAAACCAGCCCACCAGCTTCTGAGTTTTGAGGCCAAACTCAGCAAACCCTCAGCGCCCAGGTTTTGAAGCCCAAACCTGGAAACCGTCCTCAGCCCGAGTTTTGTGGCCAAACTCGGAAACCCTCAGCCCGAGTTTTGTGGCCAAACTCGGAAACCGTCCACGCCCAGGTTTTGAGGTCCAAACCTGGAAACCGTCCATCCGATGGTTTTTCCCTGGCTCTACCACCAAACCGAAGCTGTTGAGGGGATGCACCGCCCGTGCACCCCGTCCACCGACACGTGTCCCCAGGTCCTCGACCTGAGCAACACCGTGCCCCGCAAGTCTCCGCTCGTCGCTGTCCCAGGCTGCCAGCCACCACAGCTGATCCTCAGGCACTCCGGTCCCTCAGTCTAAGCCTCACGTCCGCCCTTCACTGCTCGATACATCGGCATGGCACGTCCGCCGCACGGCACGCCCATCCTTCATCGTACCCAGTCCGTCGGCACGACACGTCTCAACTTGACCTTCACCTTGCCCTCGATCACTGTCTCCGTGCTCGACACCTGCACAACACAAGCCAAAGAACATGCGATCAAACCCGTTGACAATCACTCATCACTTAGAGACTCGACATACACCCATGTATCCGCAATCTCCCCCTTGATGAGTGCATTGTCAACTACACACACAAATCATAATGAAAGAAGAAGGTAGGACGAAGGAGAAGAGAGAACTCGACCACATGACCCAAAAGCATAACAAAGCCGAAGAAGGTCAAGTGGAAGAAGCGAAAACTTGGTCCCCAAAGACATGGGCAACGGCTCGACGCAACCAAGCAAAGCAAAGCTAGCCCTCAAGAAGAGGTAGAACAGGCTCAACACCGCTAGCAAAAACCAATTGAGATTCAGAGCTAAAAATGGCAAAATGCTAGTCCCTCAAGATAGAGGCACAGAGGCTCAAACAACTAGCACGAAAACCACTCTGAACCAATTGAAAAGCAAACGAAAGGTATCCGAACCAATCAAAATCAACCTCGACGCCAAATGAGGAAAATGTTTGCTAGTCCCTCAAGACAGAAGCAACGGCTCAACACAACTAGCAAACTCCCCCTTGACAAGTGCAAGCAACCAGGGACTCGCCCTTAGGTGAACGGACTCCCCCTTAGGTGAACGCCAGGAGACATATGATTTGCAATGCAAAAACTCTCCCCCTTAGTTGAAAATGCACTTATCAAGCACAAACTCTTCCCGTGAGCAAACACAACTCCCCCTTCCAAAATGCATATGAAGTCAGAAATGCAAGTTAGCAGCTTCAGACATATAATCAAAAGAGTGCAAAAATGCTCTAATCGGTATAGCTCCAATGGCACAACTAAGCACTCAAATAGCGAAGGCTCAAACTGATCACACATACGAAATATGAAGCATATGAGCAAGTGAGCAGTTTTTAGCCAAAAAGATAGTCACCATCAAAATAGCACTACACATGTATAGATAGGAATCCAGACAAGTGCTAAACATGTATACAAGGTGAACTACCCCTAGCAAAGTTCAATCATCATGCATAGGAATGAAGCATATATTTGTGATTTCAGTGTTACATTGGAGTTGCAGCGGTAAAGAATTCACAAGTTCAATTATTTAGCATGTGATTGCGAGAGGTTGAAAGCTTGTCTTTGCCTAACTTTTCAACCGAGCGAAGCCTATGCCGAAGCAATCAGAAGCTTAAAGCTACGGTTTCGGTCATACACTACACGGCTCAAGTTTAACTCAAAGTGCAATGAGAAACAGTCTCGATGCCGTGAGGTGTTGGCAAGCAATCCCATCTCGATCTTTTCAAAGCACTAAAACTTGGTTCAAATTTTAAACATGATATGAACAGACCAAGCAAGTGAATGACTCAGAACTAGAGACATAGCAACCCAGCATATATGAATAGCAGGAATGGACTCAACACACCCTACACATGCTAGTTGCATATCTCAATGGTGAACATTTTCAGATTTTATATACATTAAGCAAATTCACCATTCAAAAAATAGCTCAGCTCATAACATGTACTAATGATCAGAAAGAGCATAAGCTACAAGTATCAACATAAGCATCGGAGCATACTAAACAGAGCATAGTTACATTCTAGTGATTATAAACATGAAGCTCAGAATGTAAATGCGTATGCTAAAATGTAACAGAAAAGAAGATCAAAGTAAAAGAGTCAGACTAGGAGACAACTCAAAATGCTTTCCCCATCTAAAAGGGGAAACACACACCAAGCTCACCCCTCAACCTATTAAAGGTTGATTCATCTAAAGGCTTGGTGAAAATATCAGCCAGTTGGTGATGAGTATCGACATGGCGAAGGTCGATATCACCCTTCTCCTGGTGGTCTCGCAAGAAATGAAAGCGCACATCAATGTGTTTGGTTTTCGAGTGAAGCACGGGGTTCTTAGCAACGCTAATAGCACTCGTGCTATCACAAAGCAAAGGCACTCGAGAAAAACTCAAACCAAAATCACGCAAAGTGGCCATCATCCAGAGTAACTGGGAACAACAGCTAGCCGCAGCAACATACTCAGCCTCCGTGGTAGACTGGGCGACACTAGACTGCTTGCGAGAAGACCACGAAACAAGAGAAGATCCAATAAATTGGCAAGTCCCAGAAGTGGACTTGCGCTCAATGCGACAATCAGCAAAATCGGCATCCGAATAACCGCAAAGGGAGAGGGTGGAGGAAGCAGAATACCAAATCCCGAGCTCAGGTGTGAAACGAAGGTACCTGAAAATCTGCTTCACCGCATGACGGTGAGAAGTGCGCGACGACGCCTGAAAGCGCGCACATAGACACACCGTGAACTGAATGTCCGGGCGTGTCGCCGTCAGGTAGAGGAGCGACCCGATCATGCTTCGGTACTCCTTCTGATCCACTGCTTCTCCATCCACATCCGCATCCAGGGTAGTCGTCGTCAACATGGGTGTGGGAAGAGGCTTGGCCTCACCCATATCGAACCGCTTCAGCAAGTCCTTCGTATACTTGCCCTGGTGCACAAACGTCCCCTCTCGGGATTGCTTAATTTGCAACCCGAGAAAGAATGTCAGCTCGCCCATCACGCTCATCTCGAACTCCCTGCTCATAGTATCTGCAAACTTGGCAACCAAAGCGTGAGAAGAACCACCGAAAATGATATCATCCACGTAAATCTGGACCAAGAGAGTGTCTTTGCCTTGCTTGAGGAGAAAGAGCGTTTTATCTACACATCCCATTTTAAAACCCTTAGCAAGCAAAAAGGTTTTCAACCTATCATACCCGGCTCTAGGGGCTTGTTTCAAACCATATAAAGCTTTGTGGAGTTTAAAAACATGGTTTGGAAACTTGGGATTTTCAAAACCGGGGGGTTGCTCAACATAAACTTTTTCTTCTATGTAGCCATTTAAGAAGGCACTCTTGACATCCATTTGAAAAAGTTTGAAACCTTTGGATGTAGCAAAGGCCAAGAGTATCCTAATTGCCTCCAAACGAGCTACAGGAGCAAACGTCTCCTCATAGTCTATCCCCTCCTTCTGACTATAACCCTTCGCTACAAGCCTGGCCTTGTTTCTAACAACGTGGCCATCCTCTCCTTGCTTGTTTTTGAAAACCCATTTTGTCCCAATAGGCTTACACTTAGGAGGAGGTGGAGCTAGAACCCAAACCCGATTTCGCTCAAAATTTTCTAACTCCTCATGCATGGCATTGACCCAATTCGGATCCGTCAAAGCGTGTCCAACATCTCGGGGCTCAAAATTAGCAACAAAAGCAGAATGAGCGAAGTGCGAGATTTGCTGTGACCTGGACCGAGTGACCCGTTCGTCGATGTTGCCGATCATCTGCTGAGACGGGTGCTGGCGCTGGATGTGTCGTGGCGCCTCCCGAGCTGAAGTAGCCTCCCCCTCAACAGCAGCTGGTGCCTCCCCGGGTACAAATGGTACCGCTCGGGGTGGCGGATCCCACGACCCCCAGGAAGAAGAGGTGTCGGGGCCGTGAGTCGTCGTAGAAGCCGCTCTTTGCGGCACGACAGGTGGAGGGGTTGCTGGATCATCCATACCTTCAGCACCCTCGTCCTCGTCATCCAAAAGAGGCTCACCAACCTCATGATCACCTACACGCTCAAAACGAGAAGAAGGACAAACCATGGTCTCATCGAAAGTGACATCGGATGTCTCCATGACTCGGTTAGTGTCAAGGTTAAGTACACGATAAGCTCGAGTGTGAGTGCCATAACCTAAAAACACACCGTCAGAAGAACGAGACTCAAATTTATCCAGGTTGCCTTTCTTCAAAATAAAACAATGGCAATCGAAGACTCTAAAATAACTCACCTTGGGCTGTCTACCAAAACGCAACTCATAAGAAGTCTTTTTCAAGAACGCTCTCAGAAAAATGCGATTGGAAATATAGCATGCAGTGTTCATAGCTTCGGCCCAATAGCGCCTAGGAGTCCTATGCTCATCGAGCATCGTCCTGGCCATCTCAACAAGGGTCCGATTCTTCCTCTCTACAACACCATTTTGGGGCGGTGTGTAGGGGGAAGAAAACTGATGCTCCAAGCCAAGGCGGTTACAAAACTTCTCAAAATCCGAATTTTTGAATTCGGAACCATTATCACTTCTAATAGCTCGCATCGAGTTCAAAGGGAACTCGTTCTGAAGACGCAAAATCAGATTGCGAGCGAAGGAGAAAGTCTCAGTCTTCTCAGTCAAAAAGAAGACCCACGAATACCTTGAAAAATCGTCAACAACAACCAAAACATACCACTTGCCACCAACCGAGCTCACCCGAGCCGGACCAACAAGGTCCATGTGTAAAAGCTCTCCGGGGTGCGAGGTCATGACCTTAGTCACTGGATGGTGGGGAGCGGCAACCATCTTCCCATGTCTGCAAGAATGACAAACTAAATCCTTCTCCATCGAAAGCTTGGGCAATCCTCGGATTAGGCCAAATGAGCTAAGTCTTGCAAGCAAGTCGAAGCTTAAATGACCGAGCCTCTATGCCACTTCCAAAGATCGGAGGAAGAAGGACTAGCCAAAAGACAGCGAGAAGAACCAAACGACTCCGAGAAATTCGCGCGAAAGACTTTCCCAAAGGGCGAAATCAGACATACAAGATCGCCCTGACGATCTAGGATGCGACTAAGGTTCGGTTTAAAACGAATCTCATAGTCATCATCAAAAAGTTGCGAAACAGAAAGCAAGTTAAAATGCAGGTTAGAAACAAGAGCAACATCGCGCAACACAAAGTGCTCATTAACCCGCACCGACCCGTGAGACAACACCTTACCTTTACTATTGTCGCCGAAGGTTATGTACTCTTTTCCGGCGACCGGGCTAAGGCTGGAGAACCACTTGGCGTTTCCGGTCATGTGCCTCGAACAACCGGAATCCACCAACCAAATGTCCTCCAACCGTCTTACCTACATCAATAAAAAGACATAGGGTGAGCATACGGTCCAACACTGGGGTTAGTGAAGTAAGGGGAATACCAGTGTTGGGCCGGCTGCTCAAAAGAACGGTCAGTGTAAAAAACCATTCCTAGCCTGTCTACGGGGGTAGCGATCACCACGTACAGGAAAACGTGGTCCGCTGGGGAAGGTGCGCTCACCGCGATACTCAAAACACGGTGGGGGAAAGCGCTCAACTACAAAGCCTCCGCCACGGGGTCCAAAACCTGCAACTGCAGGCTCCCGCCGGGCACGCTCTCTACGAGGCCTACGCCTAGGCACTTGAGGTTCTGGACCTCTAGGCCTAGCCTCTCTCCTCGGAGCTCTCCTCTCCTGCCTAGGCCTGGGAACCTCACCTCCGGGCCTAACAGCTCTCTTCTGGACATTCGGCACATGCCCACCATGAGAAGGGTGGTACATGTCAGGGTTGTCCATCTCCCGAGCACGACGCGCCTCTCGCTTGCGCCGAAAGCAGAACTCACTCAAGTGACCATCCCTCCCACAGAAGTCACACTGGTACCTCACCGCACGCACAGGGGGTTGTTGGTACGCAGGACTGTGGGTATGGCTCACTTTGCCCTTCTGTGGCAAGCACTCCTGCTGGATGGGTGGCATTGTGTCCAGCTTGTTCTTGAGGTGGTTTGGCTTGGGTGCCCAGACTTGGTTCTTGGGTGGAGCTCTCGGGGGTTCCTCAAACACCCCGTCCTTGGTGGTAGGCTTGGCAGGCTCTTTGGGTGGAAGCTTGGTTAGTTTGGGAGTAGTGGTGGAGTTGGGCTTCTCACTCGGGTTTAGACCACTAGACTCTCCAATCTTCCCAAAAGCGGAAATATCAACACCTTGAGCAAAACCTACACCAGGACCTCCAGCAGCTCGCTTGAATTGGGAGATCATCATCCCGAGCTGTGGCTCTCCACAAGACACCCATGACAAGATGGTCCGAAGGTATGTGTTTTCCTCCTCAGTTTGCATCTTGCCATGCTTCACATTTGCAATCTCCATCTCCAAGCCCTCACACAAAGGGCACCTCGTGACACAAGTGCTATCCGAGCTGGCCATCTCTAAAGACTCAAGCTTGGCATTCTTCTCTGCCAACTCGGACTGCAAGACAGGACAAGTCTTGCACGCACCCAACAAGGAAGGTCTAGCCTTCAGCTCATCCAGCTCTCCTACCAACGCAGCATACTTACCTCTCAAAGTGAGAAGGTCAGTCATGTGCGTGGTGCACGACTCGCACTCAACCTCCTCCGACACGACCACGGTGGACTTGGCAAACTCAAGCTCCCTCACCGTGTCCTCCCACTTCTGCCTAAACTCCTTGCGCTCTCTAGCAGCACGCCTAAGCAACTTATCTTGGCTAAGGAGGGCAGCAGTAAGCTTCTCAACCTCGGAAGAAAGCTCGTCGTAGGTGAGAGATACCTGGGAGGCGTCGTCGTCGTCGTCGTTCCGAGGGGTGTCCTCCAGCTCGCCTCCGACCTCATCTCCGAGCGCCATGGTGCAAAGGCCTCCGTCGCCGGCGAAGAAGCAAAGACCGTTGAACTTGTCCTCGATCTTCTTCATCTTCTCGGACTCGTCATCGCTTGAGCAAGCGGAGTCGTCATCCGAGCCGTCGACGTCACTGAGCGTGGCGAAGAACGCACGCTGCTCAGCTTGGGCCTTCTCCAAGTACTTCTTCTTGATGTACACTTTGTCGAAGCCGCCCCGCTTCTTGTGCCTCGGGGGAACGTGCTTCTCCTTGTGCTTGGAGTGGTACTTGCGCCCATGATCGCCCTTCCCCGAGTGCTTGTTCTTCTTAGGGCAGTTGGCGATGAAGTGGTCGGGGTCGCCGCACTCATAGCAGCCTGAGCGTCCTCCTCCGCGGCGACGGTTCATGCGGTTGTTGTGGAACCGCGTGAACCGGTTGGCGAGCATTGCCAACTCGTCATCCCCCAACGACTCAAGCTGGTCCTCTGTGACAGAAAAGAGAGACGAAAGAGCGAAGCCAGCAGAGGAGTTAGCAGAAGAGCCAGAAACCAAAGCCATGGTCGGGCCAGAAGGATTCGCATAAGAAGCCCTCGACATGGCATCAATCTCACTGGACTTGAGCTTACTGAAGAGCTCGTCGCAAGTGAGGGTCTCATAGTTAGGCGATTCGATGATCGCCTGGACCTTTGAGTCCCACACCGACCGATCGAGAGTGTGCAAAAGCTTCAATGCTCTCTCATGATCATCGAAAGGCAACTGCTCCTTGTTAGCCCTCATCCTGTTGACAATCACCTGAAAGCGAGCGAATAAACTTTCTATGCTCTCGCCAGGCTAATGTCGAAAGTTCTCATACTCTCTCTTGAACGACTCGTAGAGTCGGATTTTGACTTGAGAGGTGCCCTCATGAAAACGCATGAGGGTGGCCCAAATCTCCCGAGCCGTAGAGAGGTGAGAAACGCGATCAAACTCTTCCATGCTCAAACACGAAAAGAGAGCATTACGGGCTCGGCTATTGGCTTCGTGCTCATAGATCTGATGCTGAGTCACACGAGCAGCCAAGACCACGTAATCAGCAGAGTTGCAAATATCCCAGATGGAAGCACCCAAACTCTGCAGATAGGCCGACATGCGTATCTTCCAATATGCATAGTTTGTCCCATCGAAAAACGGCGGTTTGCCCACGCTGCGATCCATGTTGCCTTCGGTGGATCTGGAACCGGCTAAGGTGGAAGATCCTTAACCCGCTCCGATACCAATTGAAGGACCGAGAAGGCTACCCGAAAGCGACCAGAGGGGGGGTGAATGGGAGCTTCAAAATTTCCTTCTGGAAACTCAATGCCACTGTCCCAAAAACAACCCCAAAGACAAACCCTAGAGCTTGCTAGTGTCCACGACCCTAGATGCAGGGTGGAAGCTTTGAAGAAGCACAGCGGGACACTACACAATTCTAGAAAGCCAACGCAAAAGACGGAAATCGAATCCGACAACGAACGAGCAAGCTGCGAACGAAAACGTGCTGAACCTGCACTGACCGGACTCTGCCTGCGTCCGGTCACTGAGCACCGGACGCGTCCGGTCGTGCAGATACTGTTTTCGGAGCTCTCTGTTTGTGACCGGACTCACTGTCCTGGAGCGTCCGGTCACTAGCAGTGCGTCCGGTCAGACAAGAACAAGCCCGGTGAACAGTGCCAAAGACGAGTCCGGTCAGAAGAGAAACGATGCGTCCGGTCAAGTCACGGGAGAGATGCGCTGGGTATTCAACGACCGGACGCACTGGGTCAGCGTCCGGTCAGCCCGTGCCCAGCGTCCGGTCACTCCGTGACTGCACTGTTCATCCACCGATTTGCCTCGATCTCACCCAAAACAAATCCTCTAGGGATCAAACTTGGTGAGATGAGTCACAAGGAGTATAGTGAGCTATCTCTAAGAGATCATGGCTCGAACCTATCTCCAAATCGGTGAATCGATGAATTTTGGGGGAAAGGAGAAAAACTTGACCCGAAACGAAAATCGACCGATCTCCTAGACCGTGAGGTTAGAGGTGAATTCCTTCGGTGGAAAGAAGTGCCTCACAATCTTGAACAACTTGGTTCAAACGGATTTGCAAAAGATGAACCGAGCACAGAGATCAAGCGACGGGAAAATCGTGGAGAAAAAGGATTCCGCGAAGAACACGAACAAAACGCGAATCACACCCACGAATTGCAAGCCGAAGCGCAAACACACGCTACGACAAGGAGGTTACGGCCTCCTTTCCTCAAAATCAACAGTACACAGAGTTCAAGTTTTCTCTGCGGATCTCAGCTACCTACAGCAGGGGATGGGAGAGCAGGAAACCCTAGGAAGCAAGAGCAAATGAGATGGCTAAAACTGAGATGGGGGAGGAGGGTGTCTCCCCTGACTACTTAACCTATTCTAGACTAAGTCTATTTCCTACTCTACCCCTCTCTATTCTAATTACAGAGCGAACCAGCTAAACCCTAGGGTTATTCTGGACCAACTCGGTGGTAGGTGTACCCGACGGCCACGCCCGCACAAACCGAAGCGTTGCCTCGACGCAACCTTCGGATCGCCGCCACAAGCCGCCCTCGCTCTGCACCCCCGGTTTTGTGGCCCAAACCGGGAAACCAGCCTTTTCCAGCCAACCCCCGGTTTTGAGGCCCAAACCGGGAAACCAGCCCACCAGCTTCTGAGTTTTGAGGCCAAACTCAGCAAACCCTCAGCGCCCAGGTTTTGAGGCCCAAACCTGGAAACCGTCCTCAGCCCGAGTTTTGTGGCCAAACTCGGAAACCCTCAGCCCGAGTTTTGTGGCCAAACTCGGAAACCGTCCACGCCCAGGTTTTGAGGTCCAAACCTGGAAACCGTCCATCCGATGGTTTTTCCCTGGCTCTACCACCAAACCGAAGCTGTTGAGGGGATGCACCGCCCGTGCACCCCGTCCATCGACACGTGTCCCCAGGTCCTCGACCTGAGCAACACCGTGCCCCGCAAGTCTCCGCTCGTCGCTGTCCCAGGCTGCCAGCCACCACAGCTGATCCTCAGGCACTCCGGTCCCTCAGTCCAAGCCTCACGTCCGCCCTTCACTGCTCGATACATCGGCATGGCACGTCCGCCGCACGGCACACCCATCCTTCATCGTACCCAATCCGTCGGCACGACACGTCTCAACTTGACATTCACCTTGCCCTTGATCACTGTCTCCGTGCTCGACACCTGCACAACACAAGCCAAAGAACATGCGATCAAAACCGTTGACAATCACTCATCACTTAGAGACTCGGCATACACCCATGTATCCGCACAAGTCGCATCGTTGGGTCCGTGGTTACTCCAGAGGATCTTGTAAGTCTTCACTGTTCGGTTGCGAGTCTCTCGGGTCTTGGTATCTAGTATCTCCTTGGGCTGTTCGTAGTATTCCAGATCTGATCGGACAGCGACATCTGGGATCTGAACTTCTTCTCGTTCTGGAACTCGAAGACACTTTTTCAACTGGGACACATGGAACACTGGGAAGACTGCGCTCATCTCTGGGGGTAACTGCACTTCATAGGCCACTTCTCCCTTTTTGGCTATGATCTGATACGGTCCCACGTATCGAGGTGCTAACTTTTTCTTAATTCCAAAACATTGGATCTTTCTCATAGGTGAGACCTTGAGATAAACATAGTCTCCTACTTGAAATTCCAAGGGTCTCCTCCGTATATCTGCATAACTCTTTTGTCGGGATTGTGCTGCCTTGATATGCTGTTGTACTGTTTGCACGATCTCTTCAGCATCTTTTACGTAATCTGACCCATAAAATCCTCGATCTCCCGACTCAACCCAATTTACCGGGGTCCGACATCTTCGTCCATATAAGACTTCGAAAGGTGCCATCTTTATATTTTCCTGGAAGCTGTTGTTATACGAAAACTCGGCGAGGGGTAACCATTTCTCCATGATTCTCCCGAGGATAGAACACAAGCTCTGAGGATATCTTCCAAAATTTGATTCACTCTTTCTGTTTGTCCTGCGGTTTGGGGTGATAAGCGGAACTTCTTACCAACTTGGTCCCTAGTTCTTTGTGCAACTGTTCCCAAAAACGCGCTATGAACTGGGGTCCTCTATCAGAGACAATCCTTTTTGGAACTCCATGTAACCTCAAGATATTCTGAATGTACAAGTCTACGTACTGATGGGGGCGGTGTGTAGTCTTAACTGGTATGAAGTGAGCCACTTTAGATAACCGATCCACGATAACCCAGATAGAATCATTTCCTTTTTGAGTGGTGGGAAGACCTGTGATGAAATCCATACTAATCTCTTCTCATTTCCATTCTGGGATTGATAACGGTTGTAACAGTCCGGCAGGTCTTAGGTGCATAGCTTTTATCTTGCAGCAAGTATCACACCTTGCAACATGAGCTGCTACTTCTTTCTTCATCCTAGACCAACAATACCTTGTTCCGAGGTCTTGGTACATCTTACTGCTTCCTGGATGGATAGATAACTTTGAATTGTGAGCTTCGTTCAGAATTCTTTCTTTCAGCTCCGTGTCCTTAGGAACAACCAACCTTTGATTATACCACAGAGTTCCCTGTTCATCTGTCCTGAAGTTCAATGAACTACTAGTTTCCAATCTCTTCTTGATCTGACAGATCTCTTCATCGGTCCTTTGTCCTTCAATGATGTCACTTTCCAGGGTGCACTGAAGGGTGATATTGTTTAGCATAAAGGGGTGCACAAAGTTGAATCCATCTTCCAACAGTGGTTGTAGTGAGTTGCAATGAGTCTTGCGACTCAAGGCATCTGCTACAACATTCGCTTTTTCGGGGTGATAATGCACTTCTAGGTTGTAATCCTTAATCAACTCTAACCATCTCCTGTGCCTCATATTCACCTCTGGCTGGGTAAAGATATACTTCAGACTCTTGTGATCCGTGTATACGTGACATAGGTTACCCATAAGATAATGCCTCCAGATCTTGAGTGCATGTACGACGATTGCTAATTCCAAGTCGTGAGTGGGGTAATTCTCTTCATGCGGTCTCAACTGGCGGGAAGCATAGGCGATAACTCTTCCATTCTGCATGAGTACACATCCAAGGCCGATCTTGGATGCGTCACAAAACACATCAAAAGGTTCCTCCAAGTCTGGCTGAGCCAAAACTGGTGCCGAAGTCAACAAAGTTCGCAGAGTGTGAAAAGCTGCCTCACACTCTGAAGTCCATTCAAACTTCTTATTTTTCTGAGTTAGACAAGTCATAGGCTTTGCGATCCTTGAGAAATCTGGAATGAACCGACGGTAGTATCCGGCCAATCCTAAAAAGCTGCGTACCTCATGTACGGTAGTGGGTGCTTGCCAATCCATAACTTCCTATACCTTCATGGGATCCACAGAAATTCCTTCCTCTGAAAGGACGTGTCCAAGAAAGGGTACCTTCTTTAACCAAAACTCACACTTGCTAAACTTAGCATACAACTTGTGCTCCCGAAGTCGAGCTAAGATGACTCGTAGGTGCTCTGCATGTTCCTTTTTATTTTTGGAGTATACCAAAATATCATTGATGAACACCACAACAAACTTATCCAACTCAGGCATGAAGACTGAATTCATCAAATACATGAAATGTGTGGGTGCAGTGGTTAACCCGAAGGACATAACTAGATACTCATAGAGTCCATATCTGGTGGAGAAGGCTGTTTTTGGTACATCCTCTCTTCTGATCTTAATCTGATGGTATCCTGACCTCAAGTCTATCTTGGAGAACACTTTTGCCTTTGATAACTGATCAAACAAGACATCGATTTGGGGTAAGGGATATTTGTTCTTTATAGTTACTGCATTAAGTGGCCTGTAGTCCACGCACATCCTTAAAGTTTTATCCTTCTTCTTCACGAAGATGGCGGGACATCCCCAAGGTGACGAACTAGGGCGTATCAAACCTTTATCCAAGAGCTCTTGCAACTGAACCTTAAGCTCTTCTAGCTCGTTAGCTGGCATCCTATACGGCCTCTGAGATATTGGTGCCGTTCCAGGGATTAACTCTATAGCAAACTCCACATCCCTATCTCGCGGTAATCCTGGCAACTCATCAGGGAAGACATCCAGAAACTCACACACTACCGGGATCTCGGCTATCTGCTTTGCCGTGATATTGAACAACACTCCGATCTCATGATGGTTTTGGGGTAACTTAAACTGAAAGGTAGACCCACTGCGAGGGCTAACCATAGAAACTACTCGCTCTGCGATGTCAAGATTGACCTTCCAGAGTTTCATCCAACCCATACCCAAGATTACATCCTGAAGGACCGAGAAGCACTCAGAAAGCGACCAGAGGGGGGGTGAATGGGAGCTTCAAATTTTACTTACGGAAACTAGTAGCCACTGTCCCAAGAATAAACCCCAGAAGCAAACCCTAGAGCTTGCAAATGTCCATGACCCTAGATGTAGGGTGGATGCTTCCAAGAAGCACAGCAGGACACTAGACAACTCTAGAAAGCCAACGCAAAAGACAGAAATCAATTCCGTCAACGAACGAGCGAACCGCGGTCAAAACCGTGTGAAAACAGTAGCATCGGATGCTGCCTGCGTCCGATGCCAGACCACCGGACGCGTCCAACGCGAAAACTACCTCTCGGGAACCTTACTGTTCCACCATCGGATGCTGTGAACAGTGAACAACCATGCGGATACATGGGTGTATGCCGAGTCTCTGTGTGATGAGTGATTGTCAACGGAGATGATGCGCATGTTCTTTGGCTTGTGTTGTGCAGGTGTCGAGCACGGAGACAGTGGTCGATGGCGGGTGAAGGTCAAGTTGCGACGTGCCGTGCCGACGGACCGGGCGCGATGAAGGATGGGCATGCCGTGCGGCGGACGTGCCATGCCGATGTATCGGACGGTGAAGGGCGGACGTGGACTTGGACTGATGGACTGGAGGCCGGAGGATCAGCTGTGGTGGCTGGCAGCCTGCGACAGCGACAAGCGGAGAAGTGCGATCATGTCGGTGGAAGGGGTGCACAGGCGGTGCATCCCCTCTACGACGCCGGTTTGTTGGTAGAGCCCGGGAAAAACCAACGGTGGACGGTTTCCAGGTTTGGGCCTCAAAACCTGGGTGCTGGGTTTCCAGGTTGAGCCACAAAACCTGGGCGTGACGGTTTCCAGGTTGAGCCTCAAAACCTGGGCGTGGGCCGGTTTCCGAGTTTGGGCCTCAAAACTCGGGCGCTGCGGGTTTCCGAGTTTGGGCCACAAAACTCGGGCTGGAGGCTGGTTTCCCGGTTTGGGCCTCAAAACCGGGGGCTGATGGAAAAGGCTGGTTTCCCGGTTTGGGCCACAAAACCGGGGGTGCAGAGTGGTGGCGGCACGTGGCGGCGATCTGAAGGTTGCGTGGAGGCGACGCGGAAGACCGTGCGGGCGTGGCCGTCGGATCTACCTACCACCAGCGGGTGGACCAGATTAGCCTTAGGGTTTTCCTGGCCCGCTCTGTAATTAGAGTAGAGAGGGGTAGAGTAGGAAATAGACTTAGGCTAGGTTAGTATAAGTAGTCCAGGGGAGACACCCTCCTCCCTATCTCAGTTTTAGCTATTTCAGTTAATGCCTTCATTTGCTAGGGTTTCCCACTCTCCCATCCCTGCTTTAGCTAGTTGAGATCCGCAGAGAGACTCCACTCTGTGTACTGTTGATTCGAGGAAGTGAGGTCGTATCCTCACCTTGGATCCCATCTCTTGGTGTCAATTCGCGTTTTGATTTCATGTTCATCAGGTTCTTCGCGGATTGCTTTGTGCCTTGAGTTTTCCCGTCGCTTGATCTTTGTGCTCGGTTCATCTTTTGCGATTCCGTTTGAACTGAGTTGTTCTAGATCGTGAGGCACTTCTTTCCTCCAAAAGAAATCATCTCTAACCTCACGGTCTAGGAGATCGATCAAGTTTTAGTTTCGGGTCTCTTTTTCTTCCTTCCCAAGAATTCCTTCGATTCACCGATTTGGAGTTAGGTTCGAGCCATGATCTCTTAGAGATAGCTCACTAACCTCCTTGTGACTCCTCAGATCGAATCCCAAGCCTAGAGCACTTGATTCGGAGGAGATCGGGTTGAATCGCCGGAGTTTCAGTGCAGTTTCGGGGTGACCGGACGCCGGTCACGACTTGACCGGACGCGTCCGGTCGTTGAAGGTTTGAGCGTGTTCTGGTTTTTGCTCTGACCGGACGCTGGAGTTTAGTGGTGACCGGACTCGCCCATAGTCCTGTTCACTACTCGAACGTGCTTGTGACCGGACGCACGGGGATCGACCGGACGCTCGCAGTCACTGCGTCCGGTCAGTTCCAGAGAGGTCCAAAACAGGTTTTTGGCTGACCGGACGCGTCCGGTCCCTGCTGACCGGACGCAGGCCAGAGTCCGGTCGATCCAGTTTCGCGCGTTTTCGTTCGCGGTTTGTTCGTTCTTGATCGGATTCGAGTTCCGTCTTTTGCGTTGGCTTCCTAGGGTTGTCTAGTGTCCCGCTGTGCTTCTAGGAAGCATCCACCCTACATCTAGGGTCGTGGACATTAGCAAGCTCTAGGGTTCGCTTTTGGGGTTGAGTTTGGGACAGTGGCATCTAGTTTCCGAAAGGAAATCTTGAAGCTCCCATTCACCCCCCCTCTGGTCGCTTTCGAGTAGCTTCTCGGTCCTTCAATTGGTATCAGAGCGGGTTAAGGATCTTCCACCTTAGCCGGTTCCAGATCCACCGAAGGCGACATGGATCGCGGCGTGGGCAAACCGCCGTTTTTCGATGGGACGAACTATGCGTATTGGAAGATACGTATGTCAGCCTATTTGCAGAGCTTGGGCGCTTCGATCTGGGATATTTGCAACTCCCCTGATTACGTGGTCTTGGCTGCTCGTGTGACTCAACAGCAGATCGATGAGCACGATGCCAATAGCCGAGCCCGTAATGCTCTTTTCTCTTGTTTGAGCATGGGTGAGTTTGATCGTGTTTCTCACCTCGCTACGGCTCGGGAGATCTGGGACACTCTCATGCGTTTTCATGAGGGCACCTCTCAAGTCAAAACCCGACTCTACGAGTCGTTCAAGCGAGAGTATGAGAACTTTAGACATCAACCTGGCGAGAGCATAGAAAGTTTATTCGCTCGCTTTCAGGTGATTGTCAACAGGATGAGGGCTAACAGAGAGCAGTTGCCATTTGATGATCATGAGCGTGCTTTGAAGCTTTTGCACACTCTTGACCGTTCGGTGTGGGACTCCAAGGTTCAGGCAATCATCGAATCGCCGAACTATGAGACCCTCACCTGTGGCGAGCTCTTCAGTAAGCTCAAGTCCAGTGAGATTGATGCTATGGCGAGGGCTTCTTTTGAAAATCCTTCTCGCCCGTCCATGGCTTTGGTTTCCGGCTCTTCCTCTAACCCCTCAGCTGGCTTTGCGCTTTCTTTTCTCTTTTCTGTGACAGAGGACCAGCTGGAGTCTTTGGGAGACGATGAGTTGGCTTTGCTTGCCAACCGGTTCTCGCGGTTCCACAACAACCGCATGAACCGTCGTCGAGGAGGAGGACGCACGGGATGCTACGAGTGCGGCGACCCCGACCACTTCATCGCCGACTGCCCCAAGAAGAAGAACAAACATCTGGGGAAGGGCGATCTCGGCCACAGGCGCGACTCCAAGTACAAGGAGAAGCACGTTCCCCCAAGGCACAAGAAGCGGGGCGGCTTCGACAAAGAGTACATCAAGAAGAAGTACTTGGAGAAGCAGCAAGCTGAGCAGCGTGCGTTCTTCGCCACGCTCAGCGACGTCGTCGGCTCGGATGATGACTCCGCTGGCTCCAGTGATGACGAGTCCGTGAAGAAGAAGCTGGAAGACAAGTTCAACGGCTTGTGCTTCTTCGCCGGTGACGGAGGCCTGTGCACCATGGCGCTCGGAGATGAGGTCGACGACGAGCCGGAGCGTACCCCTCGGAACGACGACGACGACGACACCTCCCAGGTATCTCTCACCTACGACGAGCTTTCCTCCGAGGTTGAGAAGTTGACTGCCGCCCTCCTTAGCCAAGATAAGTTGCTTAGGCGTGCCGCTAGAGAGCGCAAGGAGTTTAGGCAGAAGTGGGAGGACACGGTGAAGGAGCTTGAGTTCGCTCGGTCCACAGTGGTAGTGTCGGAGGAGACGGAGTGCGAGTCGTGCACCGCGCACATGACTGACCTTCTCACTCTGAGAGGTAAGTATGCTGCGTTGGTTGGAGAGGTGGATGAGCTCCGTGCTAGGCCGCAGCTGTTGGGTGCATGCAAGACTTGTCCTGTCTTGCAATCTGAGTTGGCAGAGAAAAATGCCAAGCTTGAGTCTTTAGAGAAGGCCAGCTCAGATAGCACTTGTGTCTCGAGGTGTGCTTTGTGTGAGGGCCTGGAGATGGAGATTGCAAATGTGAAGCATGGCAAGATGCAAACCGAGGAAGAAAACACATACCTTCGGTCCATCTTGTCATGGGTCTCCAGTAGTGAGCCGCAGCTCGGGATGATGATCTCCCAATTCAAGCGAGCTGTTGGTGCCCCTGGTGTAGGTCTTGCTCAGAGTGTTGATCTCTCAGCTTTTGGGAAGATTGGAGAGTCTAGTGGTCTGAACCCATGTGAGAAGCCCAATTCCACCACTACTCCCAAACTTGCCAAGCTTCCGCTCAAAGAGCCAGCCAAGCCTATCACCAAAGATGGTGTGGTTGAGGAACCCCCGAGAGCTCCTCCCAAGATCCCAGTTTGGGCACCCAAGCCAAACCACCTCAGAAACAAGCTTGATGCTATGCCACCCATTCGTGAGGAGTTGCCACAGAAGGGCAAAGGCAAAGTGAGCCACACCCACAGCCCTGGTCACCAACAACCCCCTTTGCGTGCGGTGAGGTACCAGTGTGATTTCTGTGGGAGAGATGGTCACTTGAGTGAGTTCTGCTTTCGGCGCAAGCGAGAGGCGCGCAGGGCTCGGGAGATGGAGAACCCGGACATGTACCATCCAGCTCATGGTGGACATGCTCCGAAGGGCAAGAGGAGAGTAGCTAGCTCTGGAGGTCAGGCTCCCAGGCCTAGGCAGGACGTGAGAGCTCCGAGGAGAGACGCTATAGTTGAGCCCCAGGCTCCTAGGCGTAGACCTCGTAGAGAGCGTGCCCGACGGGGTCCTGCTTTTGCAGGTAACGGACCCCGTGGCGGAGGCTTTGTTGAGCGCTTTCCCCCACCGCAGTTTGGGTATCGCGGTGAGCGCTTCTTCCCCAGCGGACCACGTTTTTCTCAGCGTGGTGATCGCTTCCCTCGTAGTCGTGCTAGGAATGGTTTTTCTGCTAACCGTTCTTTTGAGCAGCCGGCCCAACACTGGTATTACCCTTATTTCACTAACCCCAGTGTTGGACCGTATGCTCACCCTATGTCTTTCTATTGATGTAGGTAAGACGGTTGGAGGACGTTTGGTTGGTGGATTCCGGTTGTTCGAGGCACATGACCGGAAACACCAAGTGGTTCTCCAGCCTTAGCCCGGTCGCCGGAAAGGAGTACATAACCTTTGGCGATAATAGTAAAGGTAAGGTATTGTCTCGTGGAACTGTGCGGGTTAATGAGCATTTTGTGTTGCGCGATGTTGCTCTTGTTTCTAACCTGCATTTTAACTTGCTTTCTGTTTCGCAACTTTTTGATGATGACTATGAGATTCGTTTCAAACCGAACCTTAGTCGCATCTTAGATCCTCAGGGCGATCTTGTATGTCTGATTTCGCCCTTTGGGAAAGTCTTTTGTGCGAATTTCTCGGAGTCGTTTGGTTCTTCTCGCTGTCTTTTGGCTAGTCCTTCTTCCTCCGATCTTTGGAAGTGGCATAGGAGGCTCGGTCATTTAAGCTTCGACTTGCTTGCAAGACTTAGGTCACTTGGCCTAATCCGAGGATTGCCCAAGCTTTCGATGGAGAAGGATCTAGTTTGCCATTCTTGCAGACATGGGAAGATGGTTGCCGCTCCCCACCATCCAGTGACTAAGGTCATGACCTCGCACCCCGGAGAGCTTTTACACATGGACCTTGTTGGTCCGGCTCGGGTGAGCTCGATTGGTGGCAAGTGGTATGTTTTGGTTGTTGTTGACGACTTTTCGAGATATTCGTGGGTCTTCTTTTTGACTGAGAAGACCGAGACTTTCTCATTTGCTCGCAATCTGATTTTGCGTCTTCAGAACGAGTTCCCTTTGAACTCGATGCGAGCTATTCGGAGTGATAATGGTTCCGAGTTTAAAAATTCGGATTTTGAGAAGTTTTGTAACCGCCTTGGTTTGGAGCATCAGTTTTCTTCCCCCTATACACCACCCCAAAATGGTGTTGTAGAGAGGAAGAATCGGACCCTTGTTGAGATGGCCAGGACGATGCTTGATGAGCATAGGACTCCTAGGCGCTTTTGGGCCGAAGCTATGAACACTGCATGCTACATTTCGAATCGCATTTTTCTGAGAGCGTTTTTGAAGAAGACCTCTTATGAGTTGCGTTTTGGTCGCCAGCCCAAGGTGAGTTATTTTAGAGTCTTTGGTTGCCACTGTTTTATATTGAAAAAAGGCAACCTGGACAAGTTTGAGTCTCGTTCTTCTGACGGTGTGTTTTTGGGTTATGGCACTCACACTCTAGCTTATCGTGTACTTAACCTTGACACTAACCGAGTCATGGAGACATCAGATGTCACCTTCGACGAGACTCTTGTTTGTCCCTCTTCTCGTTTTGAGCGTGCAGGTGATCATGAGGTTGGAGAGCCTCTTTTCGATGACGAGGACGAGGGTGCTGAAGGTATAGATGATCCAGCACCCCCTCCACCTGCCGTGCCGCAAAGAGCGGCCTCGACGACGACTCACGGCCCCGACACCTCTTCTTCCTGGGGGCCGTGGGATCCTCCACCTCGCGCGGTACCTTTTGTACCCGGGGTGGAACCAGCTGCTGTTGAGGGGGAGGTCACTTCTTCCCGGGAGGCGCCACGACACATCCAGCGCCAGCACCCTCCTCAGCAGATGATCGGCGACATTGACGAGCGAGTTACTCGCTCCAGGTCACAGCACATCTCGCACTTTGCTCATTCTGCTTTTGTTGCGTCTTTTGAGCCCCGAGATGTTGGACACGCATTGACGGATCCGGATTGGGTAAATGCCATGCATGAGGAGCTAGAGAACTTTGAGCGAAATCGGGTTTGGGTTCTAGTGCCTCCACCTCCTGACTGTAAACCTATTGGGACAAAATGGTTATTTAAAAACAAGCAAGGAGAGGAGGGCCACATTGTGAGAAACAAGGCCCGGCTTGTAGCAAAGGGTTATAGTCAGAAGGAGGGGATAGATTATGAGGAGACCTTCGCTCCTGTAGCTCGTTTGGAGGCTATTAGGATACTCTTGGCTTATGCTGCATCCATGGGTTTCAAACTTTTTCAAATGGATGTCAAGAGTGCCTTCTTAAACGGCTACATTGAGGAGGAGGTCTATGTCCAGCAACCCCCCGGTTTTGAAAATCCCAAGTTTCCAAACCATGTCTTTAAACTCCACAGCTGATCCTCCGGCCTCCAGTCCATCAGTCCAAGTCCACGTCCGCCCTTCACCGTCCGATACATCGGCATGGCACGTCCGCCGCACGGCACGCCCATCCTTCATCGCGCCCGGTCCGTCGGCACGGCACGTCGCAACTTGACCTTCACCCGCCATCGACCACTGTCTCCGTGCTCGACACCTGCACAACACAAGCCAAAGAACATGCGCATCATCTCCGTTGACAATCACTCATCACACAGAGACTCGGCATACACCCATGTATCCGCAATCTCCCCCTTGATGAGTGCATTGTCAACTACACACACAAATCATAATGAAAGAAAGAAGAAAGAAGAAGGAGAAGAAGAGAACTCGACCAAATGACCCAAAAGCATAGCAAAGCCGAAGAAGGTCAAGTGCGGATACATGGGTGTATGCCGAGTCTCTGAGTGATGAGTGATTGTCAACGGGTTTGATCGCATGTTCTTTGGCTTGTGTTGTGTAGGTGTCGAGCACGGAGACAGTGATCGAGAGCAAGGTGAAGGTCAAGTTGAGACGTGCCGTGCCGACGGACTGGGTGCGCTGAAGGATGGGCGTGCCGTGCGGCGGACGTGCCATGCCGATGTATCGAGCAGTGAAGGACGGACGTGAGGCTTGGACTGAGGGACCGGAGTGCCTGAGGATCAGCTGTGGTGGCTGGCAGCCTGGGACAGCGACGAGCGGAGACTTGCGGGGCACGGTGTTGCTCGGGTCGAGGACCTAGGGACACGTGTCGGTGGGCGGGGTGCACGGGCGGTGCATCCCCTCTACAGCTCCGGTTTGGTGGTTGAGCCAGGGAAAAACCACCGGGTGGACGGTTTCCGAGTTTGGGCCTCAAAACTCGGGTGCTCGGTTTCCAGGTTGAGCCACAAAACCTGGGCGCGGATGGTTTCCGAGTTTGGCCACAAAACTCGGGTGATGGGCCGGTTTCCGAGTTTGGGCCTCAAAACTCGGGTGCTACGGGTTTCTGAGTTTGGGCCACAAAACTCAGGCTGGAAAAGGCTGGTTTCCCGGTTTGGGCCACAAAACCGGGGGTGCAGAGCGAGGGCGGCCCGTGGCGGCGATCCAGAGGTTGCGTCGAGGCAACGCTTCGGTTCGAGCGGGCGTGGCCGTCGGATCTACCTACCACCGCGGGTTGGACCAGAATAGCCTTAGGGTTTAGCTGGTTCGCTCTGTAATTAGTTTAGAGAGGGGTAGAGTAGGAAATAGGCTTAGTCTAGGTTAGTATAAGTAGTCCAGGGGAGACACCCTCCTCCCTATCTCAGTTATCCCAGTTTTAGCCATCTCATTTGCTTCCTGCACTTAGGGTTTCCTGCTCTCCCATCCCCTGCTGTAGCTGAGATCCGCAGAGAGATTTGCAACTCTGTGTACTTTTGATTTTGAGGAAAGGAGGCCGTAACCTCCTTGTCGTAGCGTGTGTTTGCGCTTCGGCTCGCAATTCGTGGGTGTGATTCGCGTTTTGTTCGTGTTCTTCGCGGAATCCTTTTTCCCCACGATTTTCCCGTCGCTTGATCTCTTTGCTCGGTTCATCTTTTGCAAATCCGTTTGAACCAAGTTGTTCTAGATCGTGAGGCACTTCTTTCCACCGAAGGAATCATCCTCTAACCTCACGGTCTAGGAGATCGATCGATTTTTAGTTTCGGGTCAAGTTTTCTTCCTTTCCCGAAATTCTTCGATTCACCGATTTGGAGATAGGTTCGAGCCATGATCTCTTAGAGCTAGCTCACTATACTCCTTGTGACTCATCTCACCAAGTTTGATTCCTAGAGGAATTGTTTTGGGTGAGATAGAGGCAAATCGGTGGACGAACGGGGCTGCTGCGAGTCGACCGGACGCTCAGTCGGGGTGACCGGACGCTCGGTCCGTGAGTCCGGTCGATGAACAACACGTAGCCATGTTCTTCACTTTGACCGAACGCTCTATTCACGTTTTGACCGGACGCACCGCTTCCACTGTTCATCGTGCTTGTTCGCTTCTGACCGGACGCACTGGTCTCGACTGGACGCTCCGTACTCGTGAGTCCGGTCGCGAACAGTAAGGTTCCAGAGCCGATTTTTGTTGACCGGACGCGTCCGGTCCCTGCTGACCGGACGCTGGCCAGAGTCCGGTCGATCCAGTTTCGCGCGTTTTCGTTCGCGGTTCGCTCGTTCTTGATCGGATTCGAGTTCCGTCTTTCGCGTTGGCTTTCTACGGTTGTCTAGTGTCCCGCTGTGCTTCTAGGAAGCATCCACCCTACATCTAGGGTCGTGGACATTAGCAAGCTCTAGGGTTCGCTCTTGGGGTTGATTTTGGGACAGTGGCATCTAGTTTCCGTAAGGAAATTTTGAAGCTCCCATTCACCCCCCCTCTGGTCGCTTTCGGTTAGCTTCTCGGTCCTTCAATTGGTATCAGAGCGGGTTAAGGATCTTCCACCTTAGCCGGTTCCAGATCCACAGAAGGCGACATGGATCGCGGCGTGGGCAAACCGCCGTTCTTTGATGGGACGAACTATGCGTATTGGAAGATACGCATGTCGGCTTATCTGCAGAGTTTGGGTGCTTCTATTTGGGATATTTGCAACTCTGCTGATTACGTGGTCTTGGCTGCTCGTGTTTCTCAGCAACAGATCGATGAGCACGATGCCAATAGCCGAGCCCGTAATGCTCTCTTTTCTTGTTTGAGCATGGGTGAGTTTGATCGTGTTTCTCACCTTGCTACGGCTCGGGAGATCTGGGACACCCTCATGCGTTTCCATGAGGGCACCTCTCAAGTCAAAACCCGACTCTACGAGTCGTTCAAGCGTGAGTATGAGAACTTTCGACACCAGCCTGGCAAGAGCATAGAAAGTTTATTCGCTCGCTTTCAGGTGATTGTCAACAGGATGAGGGCTAACAAGGAGCAGTTGCCTTTTGACGATCATGAGCGTGCTTTGAAGCTCTTGCACACTCTTGATCGGTCGGTGTGGGATTCCAAGGTTCAGGCGATCATCGAATCGCCTAACTATGAGACCCTCACCTGCGACGAGCTCTTTAGTAAGCTCAAGTCCAGTGAGATTGACGCCATGTCGAGGGCTTCTTATGCGAATCCTTCTGGCCCGACTATGGCTTTGGTTTCTGGCTCTTCTAACCCCTCTGCTGGCCTTGCACTTTCATCTCTCTTTTCTGTTACAGAGGACCAGCTTGAGTCGTTGGGGGATGACGAGTTGGCAATGCTCGCCAACCGGTTCTCGCGGTTCCACAACAACCGCATGAATCGTCGCCGCGGAGGAGGACGCTCAGGATGCTATGAGTGCGGCGACCCCGACCACTTTATCGCCAACTGCCCCAAGAAGAACAAGCACTCGGGGAAGGGCGATCATGGGCGCAAGTACGACTCCAAGCACAAGGAGAAGCACGTTCCCCCGAGGCACAAGAAGCGGGGCGGCTTCGACAAAGAATACATCAAGAAGAAGTACTTGGAGAAGGCCCAGGCTGAGCAGCGTGCGTTCTTCGCCACGCTCAGCGACGTCGACGGCTCGGATGATGACTCCGCTTCATCAAGCGACGACGAGTCCGAGAAGAAGAAGAGGATCGAGGACAAGCTGAACGGTCTCTGCTTCTTCGCCGACGACGACGGCTTCTGCACCATGGCGCTCGGTGATGAGGTCGATGGCAAGCTGGAGCACTCCCCTCGCGACGACGATGACGACGACACCTCCCAGGTATCCCTTACTCACGACGAGCTTTCTGCTGAAGTTGAGAAGCTTACTGCCGCGCTCCTTAGTTAGGACAAGTTGCTTAGGCGTGCCGCTAGAGAGCGCAAGGAGTTTAGGCAGAAGTGGGAGGACACGGTGAGGGAGCTTGAGTTTGCCAAGTCCACCGTGGTCGTGTCGGAGGAGGTTGAGTGCGAGTCGTGCACCACGCACATGACTGACCTTCTCACTTTGAGAGGTAAGTATGCTGCGTTGGTAGGAGAGCTGGATGAGCTGAAGGCTAGACCTTCTCTGTTGGGTGCGTGCAAGACTTGTCATGTCTTGCAGTCTGAGTTGGCAGAGAAGAATGCCAAGATTGAATCTCTTGAGAAGGCCAGCTCGGGCAGCACTTGTGTGACTAGATGCGCGTTGTGCGAGGGTTTGGAGATGGAGATTGCAAATGTGAAGCATGGCAAGATGCAAACCGAGGAAGAAAACACATACCTTCGGACCATCTTGTCATGGGTATCTTGTAGTGAGCCACAGCTCGGGATGATGATCTCCCAATTCAAGCGAGCTGCTGGAGGTCCTGGTATAGGTTTTGCTCAGGGTGTTGATCTTTCTACTTTTGGGAAGATTGGAGAGTCGAGTGGTTTGAATCCGAGTGAGAAGCCCAACTCCACCACTACTCCCAAACTTACCAAGCTTCCACCCAAAGAGCCTCTCAAACCTACCACCAAGGATGGGGTGTTTGAAGAACCTCCTAGAGCTCCACCCAAGAACCAAGTGTGGCATCCCAAACCCAACCACCTAAAGAACAAGCTGGATACAATGCCACCTATCCAGGAGGAGTTGCCACAGAAGGACAAAGTGATCCACACCCACAGCCATGAGTACCAACAACCCCCTTTGCGTGCGGTGAGGTACCATTGTGATTTCTGCAGGAGAGATGGACACTTGAGTGAGTTCTGCTTTAGGCGCAAGAGAGAGGCGCGCCGTGCTCGGGAGATGGACAACCCGGACATGTACCACCCTTTCCAAGGTGTGCATGGGCCGAATGTCCAGAGGAGAGCTGCTAAGTCTGGAGGTCAAGTTCCCAGGCCTAGGGAGAGGAGAGCTCCGAGGAGAGAGGCCAGGCCTAGAGGTCCAGAGCCTCAAGTGCCAAGACGAAGGCCTCGTAGAGAGCGTGCCCGACGGGGTCCTGTCTTTACAGTTGACGGACCCCGTGGCGGAGGCTTTGTTGAGCGCTTTCCCCCACCGCAGTGTGAGTACCGCGGTGAGCGCTTCTTCCCCAGCGGACCACGTTTTCCTGTACGTGGTGATCGCTACCCCCGTAGACAGGCTAGGAATAGTTTTTACCCTGACCGTTCTTTTGAGCAGCCGGCCCAACACTGGTATTCTCCTTACTTCACTAACCCCAGTGTTGGACCGTATGCTCACCCTATGTCTTTTTATTGATGTAGGTGAGACGGTTGGAGGACATTTGGTTGGTGGATTCTGGTTGCTCGAGGCACATGACCGGAAACGCCAAGTGGTTCTCCAGCCTTAGCCCGGTCGCCGGAAAGGAGTACATAACCTTCGGCGACAATAGTAAAGGTAAGGTATTGTCTCGTGGGACGGTGCGGGTTAATGAGCACTTTGTGTTGCGCGATGTTGCTCTTGTTTCTAACCTGCATTTTAACCTTCTTTCTGTTTCGCAACTTTTTGATGATGACTATGAGAGTCGTTTTAAACCGAACCTTAGTCGCATCTTAGATCCTCAGGGCGATCTTGTATGTCTGATTTCGCCCTTTGGGAAAGTCTTTCGCGCGAATTTCTCGGAGTCGTTTGGTTCTTCTCGCTGTCTTTTGGCTAGTCCTTCTTCCTCCGATCTTTGGAAGTGGCATAGGAGGCTCGGTCATTTAAGCTTCGACTTGCTGGCAAGACTTAGCTCACTTGGCCTAATCCGAGGATTGCCCAAGCTTTCGATGGAGAAGGATCTAGTTTGCCATTCTTGCAGACATGGGAAGATGGTTGCCGCTCCCCACCATCCAGTGACTAAGGTCATGACCTCGCACCCCGGAGAGCTTTTACACATGGACCTTGTTGGTCCGGCTCGGGTGAGCTCGGTTGGTGGCAAGTGGTATGTTTTGGTTGTTGTTGACGACTTTTCGAGATATTCGTGGGTCTTCTTTTTGACTGAGAAGACTGAGACTTTCTCCTTCGCTCGCAATCTGATATTGCGTCTTCAGAACGAGTTCCCCTTGAACTCGATGCGAGCTATTAGAAGTGATAATGGTTCCGAATTCAAAAATTCGGATTTTGAGAAGTTTTGTAACCGCCTTGGCTTGGAGCATCAGTTTTCTTCCCCCTACACACCGCCCCAAAATGGTGTTGTAGAGAGGAAGAATCGGACCCTTGTTGAGATGGCCAGGACGATGCTTGATGAGCATAGGACTCCTAGGCGCTATTGGGCCGAAGCTATGAACACTGCATGCTATATTTCCAATCGCATTTTTCTGAGAGCTTTCTTGAAAAAGACTTCTTATGAGTTGCGTTTTGGCAAACTGCCCAAGGTGAGTTATTTTCGAGTTTTTGGTTGCCACTGTTTTATACTCAAAAAGGGCAACTTGGACAAATTTGAATCTCGTTCTTCTGACGGTGTGTTTTTGGGTTATGGCACTCACACTCGAGCTTATCGTGTACTTAACCTTGACACTAAACGAGTCATGGAAACATCCGATGTCACCTTCGACGAGACCATGGTTTGTCCTTCTTCTCGTTTTGAGCGTGCAGGTGATCATGAGGTTGGTGAGCCTCTTTTTGATGACGAGGACGAGGGTGCTGAAGGTATGGATGATCCAGCACCCCCTCCACCTGCCGCGCCGCAAAGAGCGGCCTCGACGACGACTCACGGCCCCGACACCTCTTCTTCCTGGGGGCCGTGGGATCCGCCACCCCGAGCGGTACCATTTGTACCCGGGGAGGCACCAGCTGCTGTTGAGGGGGAGGCTACTTCAGCTCGGGAGGCGCCACGACATATCCAGCGCCAGCACCCGCCTCAGCAGATGATCGGCAACATCGACGAACGGGTCACTCGGTCCAGGTCACAGCAAATCTCGCACTTCGCTCATTCTGCTTTTGTTGCTAATTTTGAGCCCCGAGATGTTGGACACGCTTTGACGGATCCGGATTGGGTTAATGCCATGCATGAGGAGTTAGAAAATTTTGAGCGAAATCGGGTTTGGGTTCTAGTTCCACCTCCACCTGACTGTAAGCCTATTGGGACAAAATGGGTTTTCAAAAACAAGCAAGGAGAGGATGGCCACGTTGTTAGAAACAAGGCCCGGCTTGTAGCGAAAGGCTATAGTCAGAAGGAGGGGATAGATTATGAGGAGACGTTTGCTCCTGTAGCTCGTTTGGAGGCTATTAGGATACTCTTGGCTTTTGCTGCATCCAAAGGCTTCAAACTTTTTCAAATGGATGTCAAGAGTGCCTTCTTGAACGGCTACATAGAGGAGGAGGTTTATGTTGAGCAACCCCCCGGTTTTGAAAATCCCAAGTTTCCAAACCATGTCTTTAAACTTCATAAAGCTTTATATGGTTTGAAACAAGCCCCTAGAGCCTGGTATGATAGGTTGAAAACCTTTTTGCTTGCTAAGGGTTTTAAAATGGGATGTGTAGATAAAACGCTCTTTCTCCTCCGGCAAGGCAAAGACACGCTCTTGGTCCAGATTTACGTGGATGATATCATTTTCGGTGGTTCTTCTCATGCTCTGGTTGCCAAGTTTGCAGATACTATGAGCAGGGAGTTCGAGATGAGCATGATGGGCGAGCTGACATTCTTTCTCGGGTTGCAAATCAAGCAATCCCGAGAGGGGACATTTGTGCACCAGGGCAAGTACACCAAGGACTTGCTGAAGCGGTTCGATATGGGTGAGGCCAAGCCTCTTCCAACACCCATGTCGACGACGACTGCCCTGGATGCAGATGTGGATGGAGAAGCAGTGGACCAGAAGGAGTACCGTAGCATGATCGGGTCGCTCCTCTACCTGACGGCGACACGCCCGGACATCCAGTTCGTGGTGTGTCTGTGTGCGCGCTTTCAGACGTCGCCGCGCACCTCTCACCGTCAGGCGGTGAAGCGGATTTTCAGGTACCTTCGTTTCACGCCTGAGTTCGGGATTTGGTATTCTGCTTCCTCCACCCTCTCCCTTTGCGGTTATTCGGATGCCGATTTTGCTGGTTGTCGTATTGAGCGCAAGTCCACTTCTGGGACTTGCCAGTTTATTGGTTCTTCTCTTGTTTCGTGGTCTTCTCGCAAGCAGTCTAGCGTCGCTCAGTCCACTACGGAGGCTGAATATGTTGCTGCGGCTAGCTGCTGTTCCCAGTTGCTTTGGATGATGGCCACTTTGCGTGATTTTGGTCTGAGCTTTTCTCACGTGCCTTTGCTTTGTGACAGCACGAGTGCCATTAGCGTAGCTAAGAACCCCGTGCTTCACTCGAAGACCAAACACATTGATGTGCGCTTTCATTTTCTGCGAGACCACCAGGAGAAGGGTGATATCGACCTTCGCCATGTCGATACTCATCACCAACTGGCTGATATTTTCACCAAGCCTTTAGACGAATCAACCTTTAATCGGTTGAGGGGTGAGCTTGGTGTGTGTTTCCCCTTTTAGATGGGAGAAACCTTTTGGATCTTGTATAGACTGACTCCTTTATTTTGAGTTTCTTTTCTTTGCATTTGTGCATACGCATTTACATTCTGAGCTTCATGTTTATAATCACTAGAATGTAACTATGCTCTGTTTAGTATGCTCCGATGCTTATGTTGATGCTTGTAGCTTATGCTCCTTCTGATCACTAGTACATGTTATGAGCTGGGCTATTTTGGAATGGTGAATTTACTTAGTAACTTACAATCTGAAAATGTTCACCATTGAGATATGCAACTAGCATGTGTAGGATATGTTGAGTTCTCTCGTGCCTTTCATATATGCTAGGTTGCTATGTCTCTAGTTATGAGTCATTCACTTGCTTGGTCTGTTCATATCATGTATAAAATTTGAACCAAGTTTTAGTGAATTGAAAAGATCGAGATGGGATTGCTTGTCAACACCTCACGGTATCGAGACTGTTTCTCATTGCACTTTGAGTTAAACTTGAGCCGTGTAGTGTATGACCGAAACCGTTGCTTTAAGCTTCCGATTGCATATGCATAGGCTTCGCACGGTTGAAAAGTTAGGCAAAGACAAGCTTTCAACCTCTCGCAATCACATGCTGAAATTAAACTTGTGTAATTTCACCGCTGCAACTCCAATATAAAAATGAACTCACAAGTATATGCTTCACTCCTATGCATGATGATTGAACTTTGCTAGGGGTAGTTCACCTTGTATACATGTTTAGCACCTGTCTGGATTCCTATCTATACATGTATAGTGCTATTCTGATGGTGACTATCTTTTTGGCTAAAAACCTGCTCACTTGCTCATATGCCTCATATTTCGTATGTGTGATCAGTTTGAGCCTTCGCTATTTGAGTGCTTAGTTGTGTCATTGGAGCTACACCGATTAGAGCATTTTTGCACTCTTTTGATTCTATGCCTGAAGCTGCTAACTTGCATTTCTGACTTCATATGCATTTTAGAAGGGGGAGTTGTGTTGGCTCAAGGGAAGAGTTTGTGCTTGATAAGTGCATTTTCAACTAAGGGGGAGAGTTTTTGCAAATCATATGTCTCCTGGCGTTCAATTAAGGGGGAGCTTTTGCTAAGGGGGAGTCCCTGGTTGCTTGCACTTGTCGAGGGAAGTTTGCTAGTTGTGTTGAGCCGTTGCCTCTGTCTTGAGGGACTAGCAAACATTCTCCTCATTTGTCATCGAGGTGGTTTTTGATTGGTTCGGAGACCTTTCGTTTGTTTTTCAATTGGTTCGGAGTGGCTTTCGTGCTAGTTGTGTTGAGCCTCTGTGCCTCTATCTTGAGGAACTAGCACTTTGCCAATTTTTAGCTCCGATTTTCAATTGTTTTCTGCTAGCGGTGTTGAGCCTGTTCTACCTCTTCTTGAGGGCTAGCTTTGCTTTGCTTGGTCGCGTCGAGCCGTTGCCCATGTCTTTGGGGACCAAGTTCTCGCTTCTTCCACTTGACCTTCTTCGGCTTTGCTATGCTTTTGGGTCATTTGGTTGAGTTCTCTCTTCTCCTTCCTCCTACCTTCTTCTTTCATTATGATTTGTGTGTGTAGTTGACAATGCACTCATCAAGGGGGAGATTGCGGATACATGGGTGTATGCCGAGTCTCTGAGTGATGAGTGATTGTCAACGGGTTTGATCGCATGTTCTTTGGCTTGTGTTGTGCAGGTGTCGAGCACGGAGACAGTGATCGAGGGCAAGGTGAAGGAAAAGTTGAGACGTGCCGTGCCGACGGACTGGGTGCGATGAAGGATGGGCGTGCCGTGCGGCGGACGTGCCATGCCGATGTATCGAGCAGTGAAGGACGGACGTGAGGCTTGGACTGAGGGACCGGAGTGCCTGAGGATCAGCTGTGGTGGCTGGCAGCCTGGGACAGCGACGAGCGGAGACTTGCGGGGCACGGTGTTGCTCGGGTCGAGGACCTGGGGACACGTGTCGGTGGACGGGGTGCACGGGCGGTGCATCCCCTCTACAGCTCCGGTTTGGTGGTTGAGCCAGGGAAAAACCACCGGGTGGACGGTTTCCGAGTTTGGGCCTCAAAACTCGGGTGCTCGGTTTCCAGGTTGAGCCACAAAACCTGGGCGCGGATGGTTTCCGAGTTTGGCCACAAAACTCGGGTGATGGGCCAGTTTCCGAGTTTGGGCCTCAAAACTCGGGCGCTGCGGGTTTCTGAGTTTGGGCCACAAAACTCAGGCTGGAAAAGGCTGGTTTCCCGGTTTGGGCCACAAAACCGGGGGTGCAGAGCGAGGGCGGCACGTGGCGGCGATCCAGAGGTTGCATCGAGGCAACGCTTCGGTTCGAGCGGGCGTGGCCGTCGGATCTACCTACCACCGCGGGTTGGACCAGAATAGCCTTAGGGTTTAGCTGGTTCGCTCTGTAATTAGTTTAGAGAGGGGTAGAGTAGGAAATAGGCTTAGTCTAGGTTAGTATAAGTAGTCCAGGGGAGACACCCTCCTCCCTATCTCAGTTATCCCAGTTTTAGCCATCTCATTTGCTTCCTGCACTTAGGGTTTCCTGCTCTCCCATCCCCTGCTGTAGCTGAGATCCGCAGAGAGATTTGCAACTCTGTGTACTGTTGATTTTGAGGAAAGGAGGCCATAACCTCCTTGTCGTAGCGTGTGTTTGCGCTTCGGCTCGCAATTCGTGGGTGTGATTCGCGTTTTGTTCGTGTTCTTCGTGGAATCCTTTTTCCCCATGATTTTCCCGTCGCTTGATCTCTTTGCTCGGTTCATCTTTTGCAAATCCGTTTGAACCAAGTTGTTCTAGATCGTGAGGCACTTCTTTCCACCGAAGGAATCATCCTCTCACCTCACGGTCTAGGAGATCGATCGATTTTTAGTTTCGGGTCAAGTTTTCTTCCTTTCCCGAAATTCTTCGATTCACCGATTTGGAGATAGGTTCGAGCCATGATCTCTTAGAGATAGCTCACTATACTCCTTGTGACTCATCTCACCAAGTTTGATTCCTAGAGGAATTGTTTTGGGTGAGATAGAGGCAAATCGGTAGACGAACGGGGCTGCTGCGAGTGGACCGGACGCTCAGTCGGGGTGACCGGACGCTCGGTCCGTGAGTCCGGTCGATGAACAACACGTAGCCATGTTCTTCACTTTGACCGGACGCTCTGTTCACGTTTTGACCGGACGCACCGCTTCCACTGTTCATCGTGCTTGTTCGCTTCTGACCGGACGCACTGGTCTCGACCGGACGCTCCGTACTCGTGAGTCCGGTCGCGAACAGTAAGGTTCCAGAGCCGATTTTTGTTGACCGGACGCGTCCGGTCCCTGCTGACCGGACGCTGGCCAGAGTCCGGTCGATCCAGTTTCGCGCGTTTTTGTTCGCGGTTCGCTCGTTCTTGATCGGATTCGAGTTCCGTCTTTCGCGTTGGCTTTCTACGGTTGTCTAGTGTCCCGCTGTGCTTCTAGGAAGCATCCACCCTACATCTAGGGTCGTGGACATTAGCAAGCTCTAGGGTTCGCTCTTGGGGTTGATTTTGGGACAGTGGCATCTAGTTTCCGTAAGGAAATTTTGAAGCTCCCATTCACCCCCCCTCTGGTCGCTTTTGGTTAGCTTCTCGGTCCTTCATCAAGTAGAAGAAGCGAAAACTTGGTCCCCAAAGACATGGGCAACGGCTCGACGCAGCCAAGCAGAGCAAAGCTAGCCCTCAAGAAGAGGTAGAACAGGCTCAACACCGCTAGCAAAATATCAATTGAAAATCAGAACTAAAAATGGCAAAATGCTAGTCCCTCAAGATAGAGGCACAGAGGCTCAACACAACTAGCACGAAAAACCACTCCGAACCAATTTAAAATCAACCTCAACGCCAAATGAGGAAAATGTTTGCTAGTCCCTCAAGACAGAGGCAACGGCTCAACACAACCAGCAAACTCCCCCTCGACAAGTGCAAGCAACCAGGGACTCTCCCTTAGGTCCAACAAGAGAAGAGTATAAAGATTTGAAAATCTCCCCCTTTGCAAAAACTCTCCCTTAGTTGAACGCCGCCAGAAGACATATGATTTGCAAAAACTCTCCCCCTTAGTTGAAAATGCACTTATCAAGCACAAACTCTTCCCTTGAGCCAACACAACTCCCCCTTCCAAAATGCATATGAAGTCAGAAATGCATGTGAGCATCTTCAGGCATATAATCAAAAGAGTGCAAAAATGCTCTAATCGGTATAGCTCCAATGGCACAACTAAGCACTCAAATAGCGAAGGCTCAAACTGATCACACATACGAAATATGAAGCATATGAGCAAGTGAGCAGTTTTTAGCCAAAAAGATAGTCACCATCAAAATAGCACTACACATGTATAGATAGGAATCCAGACAAGTGCTAAACATGTATACAAGGTGAACTACCCCTAGCAAAGTTCAATCATCATGCATAGGAATGAAGCATATACTTGTGATTTCAGTTTTATATCGGAGTTGCAGCGGTAAAGAATTCACAAGTTCAATTATTTAGCATGTGATTGCGAGAGGTTGAAAGCTTGTCTTTGCCTAACTTTTCAACCGAGCGAAGCCTATGCCGAAGCAATCAGAAGCTTAAAGCTACGGTTTCGGTCATACACTACACGGCTCAAGTTTAACTCAAAGTGCAATGAGAAACCATCTCGATACCGTGATGTGTTGACAAGAAATCCCATCTCGATCTTTTCAATTCACTAAACTTGGTTCAAATTTTAAACATGATATGAACAGACCAAGCGAGTGAATGACTCAGAACTAGAGACATAGCAACCTAGCATATATGAAAAGCAGGAATGGACTCAACACACCCTACACATGCTAGTTGCATATCTCAATGGTGAACATTTCCAGATTTTATATACATTAAGCAACTTCACCATTTCAAAAATAGCTCAGCTCATAACATGTATTAGTGATCAGAAGGAGCATAAGCTACAAGCATCAATCATAATCATCGGAGCATACTCAACAGAGGATAGTTACATTCTAGTGATTATAAACATGAAGCTCAGAATGTAAATGCGTATGCTAAAATGCAACAGAAAAGAAGATCTAAGTAAAAGAGTCAGACTAGGATACAACTCAAAATGCTTCCCCCATCTAAAAGGGGAAACACACACCAAGCTCACCCCTCAACCTATTAAAGGTTGATTCGTCTAAAGGCTTGGTGAAAATATCAGCCAGTTGGTGATGAGTATCGACATGGCGAAGGTCGATATCACCCTTCTCCTGGTGGTCTCGCAAGAAATGAAAGCGCACATCAATGTGTTTGGTTTTCGAGTGAAGCACGGGGTTCTTAGCAACGCTAATAGCACTCGTGCTGTCACAAAGCAAAGGCACTCGAGTAAAACTCAAACCAAAATCACGCAAAGTGGCCATCATCCAGAGTAACTGGGAACAGCAGCTAGCCGCAGCAACATACTCAGCCTCCGTGGTAGACTGGGCGACACTAGACTGCTTGCGAGAAGACCACGAAACAAGAGAAGATCCAATAAATTGGCAAGTCCCAGAAGTGGACTTGCGCTCAATGCGACAACCAGCAAAATCGGCATCGGAATAACCGCAAAGCGAGAGGGTGGAGGAAGCAGAATACCAAATCCCGAATTCAGGTGTGAAACGAAGGTACCTGAAGATGCGTTTCACCGCCTGACGGTGAGAAGTGCGCGGCGACGCCTGAAAGCGCGCGCACAGACACACCGCGAACTGAATGTCCGGGCGTGTCGCCGTCAGGTAGAGTAGCGACCCGATCATGTTGCGGTACTCCTTCTGGTCCATTGCCTCTCCATCCACATCCGCATCCAGGGCAGTCGTCGTCGACATGGATGTTGGAAGGGGCTTGGCCTCACCCATATCGAACCGCTTCAGCAAGTCCTTCGTGTACTTGCCCTGGTGCACAAACGTCCCCTCCCGGGATTGCTTAATTTGCAACCCGAGAAAGAATGTCAGCTCGCCCATCATGCTCATCTCGAACTCCCTGCTCATAGTATCTGCAAACTTGGCAACCAAAGCGTGAAAGAACCACCGAAAATGATATCATCCACGTAAATCTGGACCAAGAGCGTGTCTTTGCCTTGCCGAAGGAGAAAGAGCGTCTTATCTACACATCCCATTTTAAAACCCTTAGCAAGCAAAAAGGTTTTTAACCTATCATACCAGGCTCTAGGGGCTTGTTTCAAACCATATAAAGCTTTGTGAAGTTTGAAGACATGGTTTGGAAACTTGGGATTTTCAAAACCGGGGGGTTGCTCAACATAAACCTCCTCCTCTATGTAGTCGTTTAAGAAGGCACTCTTGACATCCATTTGAAACAGTTTGAAACCTTTGGATGCAGCAAAAGCCAAGAGTATCCTAATAGCCTCCAAACGAGCTACAGGAGCAAACGTCTCCTCATAATCTATCCCCTACTTCTGACTATAGCCTTTCGCTACAAGCCGGGCCTTGTTTCTAACAACCTGGCCATCCTCTCCTTGCTTGTTTTTGAAAACCCATTTTGTCCCAATAGGCTTACAGTCAGGTGGAGGTGGAACTAGAACCCAAACCCGATTTCTCTCAAAGTTTTCTAACTCCTCATGCATGGCATTGACCCAATCCGGATCCGTCAAAGCGTGTCCAACATCTCGGGGCTCAAAATTAGCAACAAAAGTAGAGTGAGCGAAGTGGGAGATGCGCTGTGACCTGGAGCGAGTGACTCGCTCGCCGATATCGCCGATCATCTGCTGAGGGGGGTGCTGGCGCTGGATGTGTCGTGGTGCCTCCCGGGATGAAGTGACCTCCCCCTCATCAGCAGCTGGTTCCACCCCGGGTACAAAAGGTACCGCACGAGGTGGAGGATCCCACGGCCCCCAGGAAGAAGAGGTGTCGGGGCCGTGAGTCGTCGTCGAGGCTGCTCTTTGCGGCGCGGCAGGTGGAGGGGGTGCTGGATCATCCATACCTTCAGCACCCTCGTCCTCGTCATCAAAAAGAGGCTCTCCGACCTCATGATCACCTGCACGCTCAAAACGAGAAGAAGGAGAAACAAGAGTCTCGTCGAAGGTGACATCTGATGTCTCCATGACTCGGTTAGTATCAAGGTTAAGTACACGATATGCTCTCGTGTGAGTGCCATAACCCAAAAATACCCCGTCAGAAGATCGAGACTCAAACTTGTCCAGGTTCCCCTTTTTCAAAATAAAACAGTGGCAACCGAAGACTCTAAAATAACTCACCTTGCGCTGGCGACCAAAACGCAACTCATAAGAAGTCTTCTTCAAAAAGGCTCTCAGAAAAATGCGATTTGAAATGTAGCAAGCAGTGTTCATAGCTTCGGCCCAATAGCGCCTGGGAGTCCTATGCTCATCGAGCATCGTCCTGGCCATCTCAACAAGGGTCCGATTCTTCCTCTCTACAACACCATTTTGGGGCGGTGTGTAGGGGGAAGAAAACTGATGCTCCAAACCAAAGCGGTTACAAAACTTCTCAAAATCCGAATTTTTGAATTCGGAACCATTATCACTTCTAATAGCTCGCATCGAGTTCAAAGGGAACTCATTCTGAAGACGCAAAATCAGATTGCGAGCGAAGGAGAAAGTCTCAGTCTTCTCAGTCAAAAAGAAGACCCACGAATACCTCCAAAAGTCATCAACAACAACCAAAACATACCACTTGCCACCAACCGAGCTCACCCGAGCCAGACCAACAAGGTCCATATGTAAAAGCTCTCCAGGGTGCGAGGTCATGACCTTAGTCACTGGATGGTGGGGAGCGGCAACCATCTTCCCATGTCTACAAGAATGGCAAACTAGATCCTTCTCCATCGAAAGCTTGGGCAATCCTCGGATTAGGCCAAGTGAGCTAAGTCTTGCAAGCAAGTCGAAGCTTAAATGACCGAGCCTCCTATGCCACTTCCAAAGATCGGAGGAAGAAGGACTAGCCAAAAGACAGCGAGAAGAACCAAACGACTCCGAGAAATTCGCACGAAAGACTTTCCCAAAGGGCGAAATCAGACATACAAGATCGCCTTGAGGATCTAAGATGCGACTAAGGTTTGGTTTAAAACGAATCTCGTAGTCATCATCAAAAAGTTGCGAAACAGAAAGCAAGTTAAAATGCAGGTTAGAAACAAGAGCAACATCGCGCAACACAAAGTGCTCATTAACCCGCACCGATCCGCGAGACAACACCTTACCTTTACTATTGTCACCGAAGGTTATGTACTCCTTTCCGGCAACAGGGCTAAGGTTGGAGAACCACTTGGCGTTTCCGGTCATGTGCCTCGAGCAACCGGAATCCACCAACCAAATGTCCTCCAACCGTTTTACCTACATCAATAAAAAGACATAGGGTGAGCATACGGTCCAACACTGGGGTTAGTGAAGTAAGGAGAATACCAGTGTTGGGTCGGCTGCTCAAAAGAACGGTTAGCAGAATAACCACTCCTAGACTGTCTACGGGGGTAGCGATCACCACGCACAGGAAAACGTGGTCTGCTAGGGAAGAAGCGCTCACCGCGACACTCAAACTGCGGTGGGGGATAGCGCTCAACTACAAAGCCTCCATCACGGGGTCCAAAACCTGCAACTGCAGGCTCCCGCCGGGCACGCTCTCTACGAGGCCTAGGCCTAGCAACTTGAGGCACTGCGCCTCTAGGCCAAGCAGTACGTCTCGGTGTTCTCCTCTAAACATTCGGCGTATGTACATCATGAAAAGGATGGTACATGTCCGGGTTGTTCATCTCCCTAGCACGGCGCGCCTCTCTCTTGCGCCTAAAGCAGAACTCGCTCAAGTGTCCATCTCTCCCACAGAAATCACAATGATACCTCACCGCACGCAAAGGGGGTTGTTGGTACTCATGACTGTGGGTGTGGATCACTTTGCCCTTCTGTGGCAACTCCTCATGGATAGGTGGCATTGTATCCAGCTTGTTTTTTAGGTGGTTGGGTTTGGGATGCCACACTTGGTTCTTGGGTGGAGCTCTCGGAGGTTCCTCAAACACCCCATCCTTGGTGATAGGCTTGACCGGCTCTTTGGATAGAAGTTTGGTCAGTTTGGGAGTAGTGGTGGAGTTGGGCTTCTCACTAGGATTCAGACCACTCGACTCTCCAATCTTCCCAAAAGCAGAAGGATCAACACCCTGAGCAAGACCTACACCATAACCTCCAGCAGCTCGCTTAAATTGGGAGATCATCATCCCGAGCTGCGGCTCACTACAAGAGACCCATGACAAGATGGTCCGAAGGTATGTGTTTTCCTCCTCGGTTTGCATCTTGTCATGCTTGACATTCGCAATCTCCATCTCCAAACCCTCACACAAAGCGCACCTGGCCACACTAGTGCTACCTGAGTTGGCCTCCTCAAGAGACACAATCTTGGCATTCTTCTCTGCCAACTCAGATTTCAAGACAGGACAAGTCTTGCACGCACCTAACAGAGAAGGTCTAGCCTTCAGCTCATCCACCTCTCCTACCAATGCAGCATACTTACCTCTCAAAGTGAGAAGGTCAGTCATGTGCGTGGTGCACATCTCACACTCAACCTCTTCCGACACGACCACGGTGGACTTGGCAGACTCAAGCTCTCTCACCGTGTCCTCCCACTTCTGCCTAAACTCCTTGCGCTCTCTAGCGGCACGCCTAAGCAACTTGTCCTGACTAAGGAGCGCGGCAGTAAGCTTCTCAACCTCAGCAGAAAGCTCGTCGTGGGTGAGGGATACCTGGGAGGTGTCGTCGTCGTCGTCGTCCCGAGGGGTGTGCTCCAGCTTGCCGTCGACCTCATCACCAAGCGCCATGGTGCAAAAGCCGTCGTCGTCGGCGAAGAAGCAGAGACCGTTCAGCTTGTCCTCGATCCTCTTCTTCTTCTCGGACTCGTCATCGCTTGAGCAAGCGGAGTCGTCATCCGAGCCGTCGACGTCGCTGAGCGTGGCGAAGAACGCACGCTGCTCAGCTTGGGCCTTCTCCAAGTACTTCTTCTTGATGTACTCCTTGTCGAAGCCGCCCCTCCGCTTGTGCCTTGCGGGGACATACTTCTCCTTGCGCTTGCCGGAGTCGTACTTGTGCCCATGATCGCCCTTCCCAGATGAATGCTTCTTCTTGGGGCAGTTGTCGATGAAGTGTTCGGGGTCGCCACACTCATAGCATCCTGAGCATCCTCCTCCGCGGCGACGGTTCATGCGGTTGTTGTGGAACCGCGAGAACCGGTTGGCGAACATTGCCAACTCGTCATCCCCCAACGATTCAAGCTGGTCCTCTGTGACAGAAAAGAGTGAAGAAAGAGCAAAGCCAGCAGAGGGGTTAGCGGAAGAGCCAGAAACCAAAGCCATAGTCGGGCCAGAAGGATTCGCATAAGAAGCCCTCGACATGGCGTCAATCTCACTGGACTTGAGCTTACTAAAGAGCTCATCGCATGTGAGGGTCTCATAGTTAGGCGATTCGATGATCGCCTGAACCTTGGAATCTCACACAGATCGATCAAGAGTGTGCAAAAGCTTCAAAGCACGCTCATGATCATCAAAAGGCAACTGCTCCTTGTTAGCCCTCATCCTGTTGACAATCACCTGAAAGCGAGCGAATAAACTTTCTATGCTCTCGCCAGGCTGATGTCGAAAGTTCTCATACTCACGCTTGAACGACTCGTAGAGTCGGGTTTTGACTTGAGAGGTGCCCTCATGGAAGCGCATGAGGGTGTCCCAGATCTCCCGAGCCGTAGCGAGGTGAGAAACACGATCAAACTCACCCATGCTCAAACAAGAAAAGAGAGCATTACGGGCTCGGCTATTGGCTTCGTGCTCATCGATCTGTTGCTGAGTAACACGAGCAGCTAAGACCACGTAATCAGCAGAGTTGCAAATATCCCAAATAGAAGCACCCAAACTCTGCAGATAGGCCGACATGTGTATCTTCCAATACGCATAGTTCGTCCCATCAAAGAACGGCGGTTTGCCCACGCCGCGATCCATGTCGCCTTCTGTGGATCTGGAACCGGCTAAGGTGGAAGATCCTTAAGCTGCTCCGATACCAATTGAAGGACCGAGAAGCACTCAGAAAGCGACCAGAGGGGGGGTTAATGGGAGCTTCAAATTTTCCTTACGGAAACTAGTAGCCACTGTCCCAAGAATAAACCCCAGAAGCAAACCCTAGAGCTTGCAAATGTCCACGACCCTAGATGTAGGGTGGATGCTTCCAAGAAGCACAGTAGGACACTAGACAACTCTAGAAAGCCAACGCAAAAGACAGAAATCAATTCCGTCAACGAACGAGCGAACCGCGGTCAAAACCGTGTGAAAACAGTAGCATCGGATGCTGCCTGCGTCCGATGCCAGACCACCGGACGCGTCCGATGCGAAAACTGCCTCTCGGGAACCTTACTGTTCCACCATCGGATGCTATGAACAGTGAACAACCCGCGTCCGATGCTTTGGCTCCGGCGCGTCCGATGGCCAACGGACGCGTCCGATGCCTAGCGTCCGATGCCACTACAAACGCTCAGAAAGTGACACGCGTCACCGGAGCGTCCGACGCTTAGAACCCTAGCGTCCGATGCTCCCGTGTCAGCGTCCGATGCCCCCGAAAACTGTGCTATTCTTTGATGATTCAACCCGATTTCCTCCGAATCAAAAACTCTAGGCCTGGGATTCGATCTGAGGGGTCACAAGGATGTTAGTGAGCTATCTCTAAGAGATCATGGCTCGAACCTAACTCCAAATCGGTGAATCAAGAAATTTCGGGACAAGGGAGCAAAAACACGATCCAGAACAAAAGTCGATCGATCTCCTAGACCGTGAGGTTAGAGGTTAATTCCTTCAGTGGAAAGAAGTGCCTCATGATCTAGAACAACTTGGTTCAAATGGTTTTGCAAAAGATGAACCAACCAAAGAGATCAAGCGACGGGAAGAACGTGAAGAAAAAGGATTCCGCGAAGAACACCAATGAAACGCGAATCACAAACACGATCTTGCAGCCGAAGCGCAAACACACGCTACGACAAGGAGGTTACGGCCTCCTTTCCTTAAAATCACCAGTACACAGAGTCAGGTCTCTCTGCGGATCTCAGCAGGCTACAGCAGGGGATGAGAGAGCAAGAAACCCTAAGTGAAAGAGCAAATGACTGAGCTTCGGGAGGAGGGTGTCTCCCCTGACTACTTATGCTATTCTAGACTAAGTCTATTTCCTACTCTACCCCTCTCTATTCTAATTACAGAGCGAACCAGCTAAACCCTAAGGTTATTCTGGACCAACTCAAGTGGTAGGTAGATCCGACGGCCACGCCCGCACAAGTCGTCCGCGTTGCCTCCACGCAACCTTCCGATTGCCGCCACGTGCCGCCCTCGCTCTGCACCCCCGGTTTTGTGGCCCAAATCGGGAAACCAGCCTTTTCCAGCTATCCCCCGGTTTTGAGGCCCAAACCGGGAAACCAGCCCACCAGCGTCTGAGTTTTGAGGCCAAACTCAGCAAACCATCCGCGCCCAGGTTTTGAGGCCCAAACCTGGAAACCGTCCTTAGCCCGAGTTTTGTGGCCAAACTCGGAAACCCTCAGCACCCAGGTTTTGAGGCCCAAACCTGGAAACCATCCACCGGTGGTTTTTCGCTGGCTCAGCCACCAAACCGATGCTATAGAGGGGATGCACCGCCCGTGCACCCCATCCACCGACATGTGTCCCCAGGTCCTCGACCCGAGCAACACCGTGCCCCGCAAGTCTCCGCTCGTCGCTGTCCCAAGCAGCCAGCCACCACAGCCGATCCTCAGGCACTCCGGTCCCTCAGTCCAAGCCTCACGTCCACCCTTCACTGCTCGATCCATCGGCATGGCACGTCCGCCGCACGGCACGCCCATCCTTCATCGCACCCAGTCCATCGGCACGGCACGTCTCAGCTTGACCTACACCTTGCCCTCGATCACTATCTCCGTGCTCGACACCTGCACAACACAAGCCAAAGAACATGCGATCAAACCCGTTGACAATCACTCATCACTCAGAGACTCGGCATACACCCATGTATCCGCACATCCGAATCCAGACCAGGGATTACGATGGGATCCACTATGGCCTTCTTATTCCCAAACGTCATTTCCACTCTTTAGCCATTTTACGCGCAGAGAACAGCTCCGGCGGAATTTATCTGATATCCCCGATCTAACTCTACCAACTCAAGATTACTTCTTATAACAAAGTTCTCACTTATGAAAGAATGCGATGCTCCAGAATCGAACAACACAACTGCGGGGTATTGATTAACAAGAAACGTACCGGCGGTTACAGGTTCTCCTTCTGGCACTTCCTCCACGGTGGTGAAATGCACATTGCCAGTGCGAGGTCGGGGCTGGGTGTACGGCTTCTTTGGTTGGGGGCACTGACGCGATAGATGTCCTGTCTGAACACAGTTGTAGCATGGCCCAATCACATATGCGGTCTTGGGACCTCCTGCACTTCCTGCTTTAGCCTTGTTTTGCATCAGGGGAGCGGTGTAGGGCTTCTGAAAACAGGGACGGGGGCGGTTGGTGGTGATCTTCTTCTGCGGGGGACGGAATCTTGCTCCTGCAACTGGCGGGCGATACGGGGTGCGTGCTCTAAAAGGGGTCCTCTGTTGAGACGAACCTCCTTCATTCGCACGATGGCGAGTCTCTGTCGCCAGCCGGTTGTCATTGGCCTCTTGATTAAGGCAGTCACTGACGAAGTCACCGAAGGTGGTGCGGTGACTGTTGCCCATCTTAGAAAGCATGCTGGCACTCATGCCATGCTTGAAGCTTGCGATCTCCTTGGTCTCTGTGTTGACAAAGTTTGGGGCGTAGCGAGCTAGGTTATTGAAGCTGTGCAGATACTCTGACATAGACCTGGTTCCTTGAGATAGCCTCATGAACTCTGTAGTCTTCATCTCCATCAAGCCACTAGGGATGTAGTGGGTACGCATAGCAGTCGAGAACTGATCCCAAGTAACTCGTGCATTTGCAGGTAGGGATGCACGGTACTGGGCCCGCCACAAACCTGCGGGACCTTCCAACATGTGGGCGGCGTACTCCGCCTTGAGCTCTTCTGTCAGATGAAGCAGACGAAACTTCTAGGTGATGGAGTTGAGCCATTCATCTGCCTCGAGCAGTTCGGTGGCTTCCTTGAACACAAGAGGACGAGTGTCCAAGAAGTCACGGTATGAGCTGTACTGATTGGGCTCTGGGCCTTGACGTTGATGATGCTGTTGCGCAGTGTTGTTAGCGATATTGCGGAGGGTGGCCTCCATGTGCCTTTGCATCTCCTCCATGTTCCTTTGGCTTCCCAAGAACTGGCCGAAAAACGCTTCCGGCGTCATCGGTGCCTGTGAGGGTGGTGGCAGATTCTCCTCCTGTCCAGACCCCTGTCTACGCTGGCTGCGGGTGTGTGCCGGCATCTGCATATCCCATCAATAGGCAATCATTAGGTGATGTTACATTGATCATGAATAAATACTGTGTTGTACATAATTTGGAAATTTAGCACACGACCAAGTATAATTACTCATTTCAATACAACATCACAGAATAATCGCCCGAAATTAGACATGCGAACGATGGATTTCCATAAAAAGGTGCCGGATCGAAGTCCGGACTTTGTCCAAAAGACATACATGCCATCATACATCTTAAACATAAAACCAACACATGTTTGGGGTGTTACATCATCAGCGAGCGTGCTCAAGCTATACAAAAGAAAATGACTCCTAGCGAAGCTAACGCTCAGGCGTCTCCAGCGGCGAATGCGTCGTCCTCTACGTCAGCGTCAAACATAGGCTCATCAGCATGAGCCTCCTCTGGTGGGGCGTCGGGACCAAGGACTTCTCCGTCCTGGGGATCCTGGGCCTCGGCTGTGGGAACCTCGGCAGCTGCTGGGGTGGCGGCCTCCTGTGCGGCATGGTGCATCTGATGGACTGCCTCGTGGAGCTGGTCGATATAGGCCTGCTGGCCATGGATCTGCTATATCAAGAGGTGAGCTCCCTCTCTGAGCTGGTCGAGCGCGGTGCGGGCCTCATCCCTTTGCAGGGATGCTGTTAGGTACATCTGCTCGGCGAGGGTCCTGGCGGTGGTCTCTGCTGCTGCTGAAGTACGGGCGTCGTCATGCTCAAAGGTGACCTGCTGTATCCTCTCCTGAAGACGAGCTACCTCAGCGTCAAACTCTTCTTGTAGCTTCCTCTTGCTCTGGTAGGTGGCGGTGAGGGTGAAAGACATGCTCTCGAGAGTGCGCTCCAAACTCTCACATACACCTAACAAAGCTCCGGTGGCGCTCATCGCAGGCGTCTCGCAGTAGAACCTCTCCTCTGGGCTCCCTGTCAAGACTGACTCCAAAGTCTGCTTCCAACGCAAAGGAAAAAGTGACCCACGGGGAAACACTCCTGCCATAGCACTAGCTAGGTCGGCGGGAAAACGGGCGATGATATCCTTCAACACCAGGTATGCTGCCCTGTTAGCTCCATCCTTGGCACAAGTGCCTCTAGTGATCTCTGTCCATCCTGTCCAGTGAGGCTTGGCAGGCAAAGCTTTGACTTTGATCTCCACCATGACCAACGAATCCTGTCCATAGATCTCCTTCTGCCAAGAGTACTTGGGCTCCTGTCCCTCCTCATAGCCCAAGGCCTGTAGAATCCTCCAGAGGATGGTTGGCAACCCAAAGTAGGACAAGAACGTCTTCCGGGTCAGCTTGGTGGCCAAGCCATGACGCAGAACTCCTCTTCCTTCGGTGGCCTTGCGAGCGGTCAGCTTAGTCCGGGCCATCTGTAGAAACAAAAGGGTTTCAAACTCTCGTGAGACGGATATTAAGTTGGCAAATTTTATAGAAAGGAGACAACTTTTAATTAAGGGGAGGTAATGTAAATGCAAGAATTTAAACATGATGCATGATCGTACTTACGTTCTCACTCATTAACATGACTCGTAAGTCCTAACGTTCTAGTCGCTGGCAAGATCGATCTCTCATGCGTTATCTACACGTTCTACTCGATCGCATAGTTAGTGTACCTGCAGAAGATTCATTTCAGCCCAAAGCAATCCCCAATGGTAAAACCACTGAGTATTGGCTAATATGCGCAAAATACATAGAAGCCAACACTAAACACCATGCACCAATATAGAAAACACCCTCAAAACATTGATACCCTCGTATGTGTCTGCGTGGAGCTCGCACATACTTGGTATAAGAACTCTCACCTAGACCGACGATTGGACGGTCATGCTCTCATATCTCACAAAATCATTTTATGCATGTTTTCGCGATTGACGCATTCTCTTTTTCCCGAGAATGCACCAACAAATAAAGATCCAGCATGAAGCAAAACCTTGAACCCTGTTAGTAGTTAAGCCACCTGAATCCTAGTACAGGGCTTAAGGACGAGACTGGGCACACTTAGTAATCGAAAATAGTTTTGAAAATAGTTTTGAAATACCCATTTTAGTTCGAAAATAGCTCTTTGCGGACGCAATAACTTGAACCATGCTTCGATACCAGCTGTGGCGGAACCGTCCTGATTATAAGAGCCCAAGTACCGCCTTAGTCAAATCCGTCTGACATCGGCTCATACTTGAACCCATATAACCCCGGTAGTCCAGAAATCTTGAAGGATTTCTATCATCATACAACATACAGGATCGCATTGTTCAAGAATTACATTCGCAAGGATACATCACAGATAACGAAGACGGATTTAAAACATCAGAGTGCGAATTTAAGATAGAGTTATTACAATACCAAATTTAAAGTGCGGAAGCTTAAATAAGTTTTTAAAACACGACCACCACACATGTGGTCCAAATAAAACATTGTTTGATAAATCCAACTTGACACAACTCACTCCTCCCTTTTTAGGTAGTGTGCCACCAGTAGTCTCAGACCAACAAAAGAAAAGGGGAAGCTTCTGGACGACCCTGTCCTGGGCCTACTCCTCATCACCTTCCACTGGGTAGAGGTAGTGCTTACAATAGCCATAGTAGACCTGGCCATCTGCAACAACGGGATAAACCCTGAGTACGGGAATGTACTCAACTAGACTTACCCGTCTAACTGAAAATAAAGACACCAAGGGTATGCAAGGCCTTTTTGGTGGAGCTGGGATCTTTAGTTGCGAAAAGCTCAAACTTAAGAGAAGGAGTATTAATAACATTGATGAGCTATCAGTTTTTAGACCTATTTCTTTACTCTAGGTTTGCACCTGAACTATTTCACGCACTTGAGTCTAACAAACAATAATATAACCATATCCAGTTGACTCATCCACATTTTAGTTGAACCTTTAAAAGCATCACGTGGAGTTGTATCGTGGTGAAGCTCGCCATAGTTTCCCACTAACCGGGGGAGACGGCGACTCGAATCGAATTCCAAACCAGTGGTGATAGACCTTTAATACCAGCCCACACTTTCCCCGTCGGGTCCATGCATTGGGCAACCGCTCGATGCTTGTTCGTGGTGGTAATCGTCGCGGCTCACAGCACGGACCACCCAATTGGAACTATACGATGGCCATTCCGCGGCAGATCGTGTTTCCATACTAGAGGGTGCGACACGGGTTGAAACCGGCCCGAACAGCTTCTAACCGGCTTTGGGGTCGATGATTACGGCACCGACATATCCCTAAGTAAAAGGGCGCGTTAAAAAATGAACGAGGGCCAACATCGATACAAACCTACACGATCCAACAGACGGACTGCCCCAAGTTTCCAAACTTGTGATTTGCCTTCCAGTTGACCGTATTTCAATACTACTCAGGTTCTTTTCCACTATAGCAAATATAGCCAACCATGATCCGGTAAATACCCACCAGGGGTATTACGGGAACATCCTTAACTATCACTTTTATTAAGCAACTAAGCAAAACTACATTATAAATGAGTAACAGGATATCAAGGCAGATATTAATCAATAATCAAGGAATGGTAATGCAGCAAGTAGGATTCAATCAACTCCTAAACCTAATGCATCACAATATAAAAGGACTCAAGTAATTTAATTACAAAAGATAGGAGGCTTAATATGCTCCGGGGCTTGCCTTGAGTGAAGACCGAGGCCTCGTGGGAGGGGCACTCGGGCAAGTTAGTGTCTGCTGTGGGGTCGACCTCCTCGACTTGATGAAGTTCCGGGATCTCCTGCTCGACGTTTGCTTCTTGCTCCTGGTCGGGCTCCGGGACTGTCGATCCTATTGTATGCAACGAATAATAAATAAATAAATAAGCAGGGTGCGAGATGTGGTGGTATGAAAAAGTAACATTTCTTGCAAACCAACAAAACTAACTTGTTGAACCACTTTTGACATTGAGGTAAATACTTATTTATCTCATAAAACAAAATCCATTATTTCCTCTATTTCTTATTTAATAAATCAAAAGAACTCAGGTTTGAACTACAAGTGCATTTTTCTGATCTCAGAAAAATCCACAAAAATTCCAGGAGATAACTGACACTAACTGGACTTCACTGACCAAATTTCAGAAAAAGACAAAACACAGAACAACAACTACAAAAAGATGAAATATACTGCTCAACAAGTGCTTTGAACTAACTTTTCACACAAAAAGTGTCAAAAAGCAGATTTCATAATTTTCCCAACTTTAACTACTCATAAACACTCTACTGCAGAAAGTGCACAGCCAAAACATAATTATATCACCCTACACAAAATAAACAAATTTATACCAAAATAACCCAATTGAACTACAACCCTACTGGAAAGGGGTGCTAAGCTCAGTTTCATATTTTTCTCAGATTCTACTCCATATTTTATATTTATCAAGAATGTTCCATGAACAAAAACATTATATTATTCCTTACATAAATTTTTAAAGAAAAACATAGAAAAGTACATTTGTATAGCAAATTCTCATTTTTTCCATACAACAACCTATACTTATTATTTTTCTTAGCTTGAACATCACACACAGAGATTGCACAAATTTTCCCACATTTTATTTTGACATATAAAACACCTTAACACTTATTCCAAGAAATCAACTAAAAAGGACTTTAAACCATAACAGGAATTTTTTCCACATAAACCATATCCCCATACATTTTTCACAGATACATATCATAATAAGGAACCTACACAAAATTTTCCATGAATTATCTCAACCAGAAAACACATATTTTCATTTATCCAAACAAAAGCACATAAACTAAATTAAATAAAAATAGTGAAATAAACTTCTACCTAAAATACTTTCATATTTTTCCATGATAGATCTACTTATAGACAAACTATCAAAACTAAAAGCACCTCATTTAGACTTTTAAAACGTGCTACACAAAAATAATAAGCTTTTCTGGAAATTAAAACAAAAGGAAAAACATTTGAATCTCCCAGCTCAACTTGCATAGACCCGGTCCATAGGCCCTGGGTGGCTGACGTGTGGGGCCGGCTCGGTCAACGGGGTCCACTGGTCAGTGAAAGAAAAGCAGGGGACGGGGTTGACCGCCCGATGCTCGCCGGCGGGGAGGTAGGGCTCGGCGTGTTCCTCTTGGCTAGGCGGTTCGGGTGGTGGTGTTGGTTGGGCCAGCGTGCGACCGCAGCTCACCGGTGATGAGCGATGGCGGACGGTGGCGGCGAGGGTGCTCGGCTACGCCATCACCGGCGGTCGCCGGCCAAATTGGCGTGTGCATCATGCCTAGTGAACCCTAGGGAGTGAGACCAGGTGGTTGGTTGGGCTTGGGAAGCTCCAGAGGAGCTTGGCCGCGTGTGAGGGCCACGGCGGCGCCCATGGCGCTCTGCCGGGGAGTAGAGAAAGGTGGGGAGTGGTAGCGTTGAGGCGGGAAGGCGTTCTCACCTTGTCTTGGCGTGGTGAAGTTCTGTGACGCCCCAATTTTAAGAACAAAATTGGAGCACAATATATGTATGTCAGGATCAATTTTTCATACATATATCCACATCATAGTAAATATCAAAACAAAGCTTTATTAGTATATCGAACATTATTACATAAATGACCCTGGGGTCTGAAAGAAAAGTACAGACTCTCAGTCTAACTCTAATGTAGACTCTGATGTAGATCGCGGAAACTGGACGCCATCTCCACAAGAAGGTCGATCGGGGGTAGCGCCATCCTAGTACAGGTCGTCAGGGTCGTGACGGACCAAGATGTCAGAGATATCATCCGAAGATGATTACTCCGACTAATCCCGGATGGCGCAGGAGATCCAAAGACTTGTTACGTAGTGTACTTGTATTAGGACTCCGATTTGTAACTTAGCCGGGTTGTATAGGAAAGTCTTGTAAATAGAATAGGACTCTTCCTCTGTAACCGGCTAGGACTCGAACTATACCTTGGATTACCTAGATATATAAGGGGAGCCAGGTACAGGTCCTAGACAATTGAATACTCAACCATAATCATACACAAGGCACACGCCGCACTGGACGTAAGGTATTACGCTATTTAGCGGTCTGAACCAGTATAAATCGCTGTCTCTATGTAATTGCCGGGTCCTACGAACACCGATCCCCACCGAACAAATAGTCCTGAGATTACTCAAGACTAGTTGCCGGTTAACAAACACCGACAGCTGGCGCACCAGGTAGGGGCTTTCGGTGATTCAACGATCAAGAGCCCGGCGAACCGTGTCAACATGTTCTCGGCGGGATCAATTTTCATTTTCGGCTCATGGACCTGCGTCGCTGATGATCAGGGGAGGCTTCACAGCCGACTCGACACCCAATCGTAGCCGCAAGCCACGCTAAAGACGGAACTCCTCGCCCAGCAACTCGCAAGATTGCAGATCCAAGAACCGCAGCACCTGAAAGGCAGCTCAGAGGCATCCGACTCCTGCCCGGATCCGAATTCCCGAGGGAAGGACCCGGATCATGTCCAAGCCATCTCCTTTGGGCTGCGAAACACTGCTGAAAGCTTCCAAGACCTGATCGGGGCAAAATTCAAAGAGTACCATCAGATACCTTTGACAGAAGCCCAAAAAGGACTCGTTTTCAGCTCTACCAAGGAGGGTAACATTGTCCATTGGCCAATTCAGCCTGCCCCTGCTAGACTGATTGGCACAATCGACCAGCAACTTCCGTATCAGCATGGACATCAGCTCCCCTTCGAGGAACACGACACCTCAACGAAACTAATCTCCAGTACTTCTACCCTAGAGTCGGTGACACCAGGATCTAACCAAGGTTTCAATCGAGAAGTCTTCATGACAGGGCATCAGTCGTCCCTACGACCCCCAACACCCCCAGATGTCTGCCAAGACGATGAAACGTTGAGCATGATCTCTGACAACGACCCAGAGGTACCTGGAGAAACTGAGTCCACAAAAGCTGAAAGAATCTGGAGGAACAAAGCCAAAGAAGCTCGTAGGAGGCGGGCTACTCACCGCAAAGAAGCTGTGGATCGCTACAATGCAAGACTCGAAGAATACAACACTCGGAGGCGTCTAGAAGCAGAGGTGGAGCGCCAGGCTCGCGACGATGAGAATCACTCTCACGACGATAGGCGGCGCCCTGATTGCTCTCGAAACCTTGAACCCGAGTTCATGAGGGTAGCGGGACATAAAGTCTACCAGACTCCTTACCAGAACATCCTGGCTTTAGCCACAGAGATGGGTGCTAAGGCCAACCGCAGTCCGGACGAAGAGCGACGACTAATCATGCTTCAGACCACTGCGCTTCAACTCCAGGGACATAACCTCGGGTCCTTAGCTGATGAGCAAGATTCATCTAATCCAGGACAGAGGCGACCTGTTCAAGAGAGGCTCGGTAGGGTCCCGGCCAGGAGTCCGCTGGGCCCCCGAGCACCCGATCAAGCCGAAGGAGGAGCCGAGTCCTCATATAAAGGGCCCACAGTTGCAGCATTCGATGCGGTCGATCGCTTCCCCTGTTTCTCCCAAAGACTACGAGCAGTCGCGTTCCCGCGCAAATTCAAACCCGGGAACTATTCAAAGTATGACGGGAAAACAGAACCCAAACGGTGGCTCAGGCTGTACGCTCAAGCAGTTGAGCTAGCCGGAGGAAGCAACGACGTCAAAGCACTCTACCTCCCAATGGCCCTGGAGACAATGTCGCTTGCCTGGTTTGACAGACTTAAACCCGAGTCCATCGACTCCTGGGAACAATTGCATCGTATCTTCAATGAAAACTTTGCCGGTGTCCCAGAGAGATCAGACCCTCGGACTAAGCTCAGAGCCTGCAAGCAACTGAAAAATGAATCAATGAGGGAGTACTACAGGCGATTCTCAGAAATCTGCTCTACGGTCTCCGACATCACGGACAGAGAAGTAATCGACCTTTTTGGCAATGGCATTTGCGAAAGGTACAATTACAAAGATTTCATCAAGCAGGACCCGATCACCGCTGACGAATTCCATCGGGCTGTAAACTCCATGATGGCGACAGAGGAACGCACACAGGAGCGCTTCCCCGACAGAAACACGCAGGGTGATCGAAGCAATAATCAGAAGGGTAACCAGGCATCACAGCAAAACACCCGGAAGAGGGCAGGGGATAATACTGTTGCTGTCATGGAACCTCAGAAGAAAGGAAACAAGCCCTACACCTTCGATGACTTGCTTGACGGGCCTTGCCCCTTCCACCCAAAGAGTGGACATCCAGCAAGACACCGCCGACAGCTCAAGGAGCGAGGCTTGAACCCTGACTTCAATAAAAACAAGAAAGACAAAGCCAAGAAGACGGCTGAGGACCCTCCACAAGATGATGGCGGTTTCCAACACCCCAAAGGTACCATCAATGTCATCTTCGGAGGTGTGACCACCAGCGATAGTAAGAGGCTCCAAAAGCTCTCTCTGCGGGAAATCATGTAGACCGAACCAGCAACGCCCAAGTACCTTGACTGGTCCGAGCACTCAATCAGCTTCTCCAGAGCCGATCAATGGACTAGTGTCTCCAATGCAGGACACTACCCGCTAGTATTGGACCCAACGGTTGCTGGATATACACTTGGAAGGGTACTCATCGATGGCGGGGCAGGACTCAACGTTATATTTGCAAGCACCCTGAAGAAGATGAACCTGGATCTTGCAACCCAGCTCACTCCATCAACTGCTCCTTTCTACGGCATAGTACCCGGAAAAGCAGCTGTACCACTCGGAAGGATCATACTACCCGTCACTTTTGGAACTCCGGCCAATTATAGAACGGAGTACATCAGTTTTGAGGTAGCGGACTTTGAGTCATCGTATCATGCTATATTTGGGCGCCCTGCCATCGCTAAGTTTATGGCAGTACCCCACTACCCGTATCTCTTATTGAAGATGTCGGGTCCTAAAGGAATCTTAACCTTCAGGGGTGACTTGAAGCGTTCATTCGATTGCGACACAGAGGTTGTCCAAATCGCTGAAAAAGCTCAACTCACCCTAGAAGTACAAGAGCTCGCTCAGATGGTGCATAACACCAAGCTTGAGGATTTAGAGATCCCAACCAAGAAGGCGGGTACTATCCAACCATCAGCAGAAGTCTCTACAAAAGCTATTGATCTGGAAACCGGTGATCCCTCCAAGACAACGGTTATCAGTGCTCACCTATCTGAAGAATAGGAACTCGCGCTCACCAAGTTCCTTAGAGCAAACAAAGACATATTTGCTTGGAAACCAGCAGACATGCCTGGGGTCCCAAGGAACTTGGCTGAGCACAAACTGGAGCTAAAGGAAGGCTCAAGACCTATCAAGCAGAGGTTACGACGATTCTCACCAGAGAAGAAAGAAGCAATCAAGAAGGAAATAGCCAAACTACTCGCGACCGGGTTCATCAGAGAAATCCTACACCCCGAGTGGTTAGCTAATCCAGTACTAGTGAAGAAGAAGAACTCCGCCGAGTGGCGCATGTGTGTTGACTACACGGACCTCAACAGGCACTGTCCAAAGGATCCTTTCGGATTACCAAGGATAGACCAAATAGTTGATGCCACCGCAGGCTCCGCCTTACTCTCTTTTCTAGATTGCTACTCTGGGTATCATCAAATCGCCCTCAAGGTAGAAGATCAACCCAAGACATCGTTCATCACTCCCTTTGGAGCATATTGCTACAAAACTATGTCCTTCGGATTGAAGAACGCAGGGGCTACTTATCAACGTGCCATCCAAGACTGTCTGGGTGATCAGATTGGACGCAATGCAGAAGCTTATGTCGATGATGTAGTCATAAAAACAAAGGATCCGACTACCCTGATTTCAGACCGGGAAGAAACCTTCAACCGGTTACGCACTTATCAATGGAGGCTTAATCCAACTAAATGCGTTTTCGGAGTACCTTCAGGCCAGCTGCTCGGTTTCCTTGTTAGCCATCGAGGCATCGAGGCCAGCCAGAAGCAAATTTCAGCCATCATCAACATGAAGCCTCCCTGTGACGCAACGACCCTAATCCCATGGCCCACGTGTCCCTGTCAACCTCTGACAGTCGAACCCATGTTCCATGTGATTAAGACTGTTCGCCACCGGGCTACATCAGTGCCCAATGTCCGCAGGATCATCTCACAATTCGGTTACAGCATTGCATACTTTTACCAATAACATCGGAATAAAGAGCGGAAGACTTAAATAACAATAGTTTTACAAACCGAGGTTTCAAATGAGGTAAGGAGTACGATTATTACAGACCATTGTTCGGGAAATTCAAAGTAGACAACGTAGTGGAAACATTAACATAGAGATACATGTAACACCCAGCCCGAGGGTGCACATTTACTCATCGGCCTCATCGGCCTCTTCCTGGACGAAGGTCACGCAACAGGGTGCGAGACACATCGGAGTCTCAGGCATACCTGCAACATGGGAAACAAACCCTGAGTACTGGGGTACTCAACAAGACTTACCCGACTAAAGAAAAAGGGAGAAGACTCAGGAATGAGAGGCTTAGGGTAGTCAAGGTAAGGCTTAAGCAAGATCAAGTATTTTGCAGAAAAGCATTTTTGTAAACCTTATTTTATTTTTGAAAGATTCAGTATTCCTCAATTCCTCATCATTCACGATTCATTTTACATTTCAAAACATTCCTAGTTGAGAACCACTCTCCGTTGACAGTCAGTGGACCAAGTCTCCATAACCGAGGAGCAACGTTAATCCGGATAAATAATACTCAGCTGAGGATCCCTATCCACACTGCATATATAGCACCCAAGCTTGCATATGCCAACTCGTCTACCACGATTCCTCCAAGATTGGGCCCGGTCCTACGCCACCCGGAAGTACAGTACACCACTCCAATCCGGGACTTTAACCCACGTGGGTACATGCTACTTCCGCCATCTCTCCACTCCCAGTGCGCGGTTGTCGGTCCAATAAAGGATTCCTCGGAGCCAGAGCTTTCCGTAGTATGTGAATAGTTACAAGTCTTGACCAGCAGGCCCCCATACGGATGGTCCCTAATTTTCCAGCCAGCACTATACCTTGGTTATATCTCACCCAAGCGTAATAGTCCTGTCAGTTTTTCCGCCAGCGACAAGCACCTCGGGACTCTAACCCAAGAGTACAGGTCCTGTCGGTTTTTCAACCCTGTCCCGGTCGATGTCAACTGTTGAGTCCCGGACTACAACATGACGGCACCGTACGCGCGACAACCTCTCCTCGCTATTGATTAGGTACGGATCAGATACCTAGCCAACAGCCGGGGAGTAAAGCCAAATTCCCATAAAGATTCTTAAGTGATCACACTTTTGAAGTTGGCATTTTATTGCAAAGTCTAATTCAATAAGCATCGCTAAGCATTTTTCAAATACTTTTGAAAAGCAGGTATCGGGTGTATCAGTGGTCAAGGTGGATAGTGCATCAATTAGGATAGCACACAACTCCTATAAACCTAATGCAATAATTTAACTCAAAAGCATTTAAGGAAAATCATTTTATAAAATTCAAGGAAAGGGTTAAATGCACCGGGGCTTGCCTTGGATGGCAAAGAGAGCAGACTCGGGGTAGGTATAGGTGTTGGAGCTCGGGGTCGCCTCGGGAGTTGGTTCGTCAACAGCGGCCTCGACTCTGGTACCTTCTTCGTCAACTATACGGATGCAAAGATGAATGCTCATGAGAATGATGATATGGGCTTATGGTGCAAGACAATACCACTGAATCTAGATTACTCTTAGGCAAGGCATAATCGAAATCTAGGTTGAGCATAAAAGGTAACCATTTCTTTCTTAAGCATTATTGATGTTAGGCCTTATTATAATTACCCCAAGTATTAACCCAAACATATCATCACAGACATCATAGACCAAAGGGTAGGGGTCTATGAACATCAATCAATCCAAAGATCACATCATCAAACACTTATTACCAACACTAATCACTTTTTCTATTTTCCTAAATTAATTAAAAAGGTCATTTTATGAAGTTGCTCCAAAAATTACAAAATTAATCACATAAGTTAATTATGGCATAAATAGATGTCAAAACAAATTTCATAATTTTTGGAGGTCATTAAGGTGCTCAAATAATTCCAGACATTAATTAAGAAAAGGCACTATTCAACTATTTAAATAAATACTCAAAAATCAACTTGCTCCAAAAGACTTAAAAATTTTACCAGAGACTCAGGAAGGCATAACTAGCACATAAAAATTTATCTCCAGATTTTTGGAGTTATAAATCACTCTCCAAAAATACCAAAACCTTCATTTTTCAATTAAAAGGGGAATTTTACATTTTCAAATTTTTGCACAAAACTCAAGTTTCATATTTTTATAAAATACTTCAGAGCATAAAGAGTCTACCACAAAAATTTCAGAATTTTTCGATGCACACAGAAAATCATACAAAAAAGAGAAAATAGAACACTATTCACATCTCTCAGAAAAAGAGAAGAGCACTGTGCTCCTTCTAGGCCGGGCTCGGCGAATCGCGGGGGCTCGGGCGAATCGCGCGGGGCTCGGTCGAGACGGGCTCGGTCGAGACGGAAGCGACAGCTTCGTCCGAGGCCTGGCCCGGAGGCTCGGGCGAGACGGAGAAGTAAGCCTCCGTCCGAGGCCTGACTCGGGCGAAGCGGAGAGCATGCGCTCGCCGAGGCTTGGGCTCGGGCGAAGCGGAGGGCATGCGCTCGCCGAGGCTTGGGCTCGGGCGAAGCGGAGTGGAAGCAGAGGCCGGAGGCTTCGGATGCTTACCACGGGTCGGAGGCAGGGCTCGAGGGTGAGGCTCGACTCGTTCTCGAGGGTGAGGCTCGACACGTGCTCGAGGGAGGAGACGACCGCGGCGGCGCTCCGGTGATCCGGCGGTCCTGCGCAACGCACGAGACCGCAAGGGCCGGGTTAGAGTCGCGCGGAACCAAGGAACACGACACGGGGTCAGTGAGGGATGATCGTGGCCGGAGACGGCGAATTTCACGAACCCGAGCTCGTCGGGTTTCTGCCGGAGATGGGAACGGCGAGCTTACGCCGGGCGATAGGAGTCGGTAGAGATGAAATTGGGGGGTGGGAAAGCTTCACGAGCTCTAGGCGGAGCTTTCGGGCTAGGTGGTTGAGCGGCGGGAGCTCCGGAGAGGTCTGGCCACGGTGGCGGAGGTGAGTGCGGAGGTCGGAGCTCCGGCGGGCTTATATAGCCGCGGCCAGGGGACGGTAGAGAGCTCGAGGCGGGGTGGATAAGCTCGGCGGACGCGTGCGCTCTCGATTGCGCGCAGGCGGGAAGGACAGGCGTGCGGCCGGGGCTCGGGCGCAGGCAGCGCCGGCCATGGCCACGCGGCGGCGGCGAGCAGGAGCAGTAGGGGACGGGAGCGGGGGTCAACTGTGCGCGTGCGGGTGCGAAATGATGGGGGCGACAACGGCGGCAGGTTGGTGGCGCGTGGGGAGCCGCCAGACGCGCTGCAGGCGCAGCGCCGGCGTCATGGCCGGGGCCCCCTCTGCACTGCGCCGGCTAGAGGTAGGGGACGAACAGTGCTAGGCCTAGGTTTTGACTTTTGCTGGTTTCTGTATTTTGCAAATTACTCTCAAAAAAATGAACTGGGCAACAAAAACTCAAAACACCAAAGTTGTTCAGAAAAATGAGATCTACAACTTTGTCAATATGAACATTTTCAAATTCCAAATAGTTTCTGAATCATATACAAAAACAGAAAAGAGGACACTTTTTAAATTTGATTCAAATCAAAATTACTTTGGATTTTAAACTGAAACTTGAAAATCTTTATATATGAAAGTTGTTCCATTTGTCAAAACCTACAACTTTGCTAATATACACTTTTTCTGAACTCAATAATTTTTGAATAAATTTTTAAAACTGAAAAGGGGACAAAAACTGGAATTTGAATGGATTTGAAATTACTTCAAATTTTATATAGAAACTTGGAAATCTGTAAACACCAAAGTTGTTCCTCTAGGTCAGATTCACAACTTTGCTTTTTGAACCAACCCAGAATTTTGAATTTTGAAAAAGTTATCGAAAAGGGAATAAATCCAGGATTTGGGAATTTTAGGGTTTTGCAAAAGGAAAATCAAATCAAATCTGATTTTAGAACTTTGATCAATGCAACAAACATCAGGGCACTAAATTTGAACAAGAATTGCATAGAACTAGGCACAGAGATGAAATTACCATTTTGCCCTTATAGGAAGAATTGGGCTTTTAGGGTTTTTGAAAAGGGACTTAAACATAGCAATTAAGCAATCCAAATGCATCACAAAATGATTAATGCTTAAGATGATGACATGTCAAGTTAATTACATTAGCAACACCAGGGGTGTTACAGCCTTTCCCCCTAAAAGAAATCTCGCCCCGAGATTCCACGTCTTAAGAAGGAAAAGGCAAAACTTTACATCTACAGAGATTCGAGAAAGTCGGGATAGTTCTTTGCTAAGAAGTCTTCGGATTCCCAGGTGGCTTCTTCTTCAGAGTGCTGGTTCCACTGGATCTTATACCATCTTGTGGTGGTTCTTCGGGTAACACGATCCTTGTGATCCAATACGCGAACTGGATACTCAGTGTATGACAGATCTGGTTCTAGCTCAACGCCTTCAACTTCAACCATATGTTCAGGTACTCGAAGACACTTCTTGAGTTGGGAGACATGAAACACATTATGAACTGCTGAAAGATGATCGGGCAAACTTAGCTTGTAAGCGACCTTGCCACAACGATCCAGAATCTCAAACGGACCAATGTAGCGGGGTGCTAGCTTTCCTTTGACTCCAAAACGAGTGACTCCTTTGGTGGGTGAGACCTTCAGGTACACATAATCCCCGATCTCGAACTGCAGAGGTCGACGTCTCTTGTCAGCATAACTTTTCTGTCGAGACTGTGCGATCTTCATGTTCTCTTGTATTTGCTTGACTTTCTCTTCCATATCTTTTACTAGGTCAACTCCAAAGAATTCCCTTTCTCCGGGTTCAGACCAACTGAGAGGTGTACGACAACGGCGGCCGTACAGTGCTTCGAAGGGTGCCATTTTGATGCTCTCTTGGTAACTGTTATTATAAGAGAATTCTGCCAAGGGCAAACACTGATCCCAAGTATCTGCGAAGGTAAGCACACAGGCTCTTAACATATCTTCTAACACTTGGTTGACTCTCTCAGTCTGTCCATCAGTCTGCGGATGATAAGCCGTGCTATACAATAGCTTGGTTCCAAGTGAGGCATGGAACGCTTTCCAGAACTTAGCGACAAACTGAGTACCACGATCTGAGATGATGGTCTTGGGGATGCCATGGAGTTTTACTATGTTGTTCTTGTATAAGGTGGCATAAGTTGGGGCGGTATAACTTGTTTTGACCGGTAGGAAGTGAGCTTGCTTCGTGAGACGGTCCACTATCACCCAAATGGAATCGAATCCTTTTTGAGTCTTGGGTAATCCATTGATAAAATCCATGCTGATATCCTCCCATTTCCAACCAGGTACTGACAAAGGTTGCAGCTCTCCTCCGGGCTTCATATGCACAGCCTTGACTTTCTGACATGTATCACAACGAGCGACATGTTGAGCGATTTCGATCTTCATCTTTGTCCACCAGAATTTTTGCTTCAAGTCTTGGTACATTTTGTTGCTGCCAGGATGGATGGCAAATCTGGTTGAGTGTGCTTCATCAAGGATTATCTGTCTCAGCTCAGGTACCTTGGGAACTACCAGACGGTTCTTGAACCATACCACTCCTTCATCATCAATCCTGAAACAGTCGGCTTTTCCAGCTCGAACCTTTTCGCTGATGTGCTTGATTCCGGGGTTATCTTTCTGTGCAGCTATGATCTGTTCTCTGATAGAGGTTTCTACTCTAACATTGCTCAGACTCCCTTGTGGCACTATTTCAATACCCAGCTTCTCTAGTTCATAGCATAGGGAAGATTCATAGGATTTCATAACCAGACAGTTACAGTATGACTTGCGACTGAGCGCATCGGCGACCACATTCGCCTTACCCGGATGGTAATGCACTTCGATATCATAAGCCTTGATTAACTCAAGCCATCTTCGCTGCCTCATGTTCAGCTCTTCTTGGGTGAAGATATACTTCAGGCTCTTGTGATCTGTGTACACATTGCAGGTACTGCCCAACAGATAATGACGCCATATCTTCAAGGCATGAACCACTGCTGCTAACTCAAGATCATGAGTTGGATAATTTTCCTCATGTCGCTTAAGCTGCCGCGAGGCATAAGCGATCACTCTTCCTTCTTGCATCAACACACAGCCCAAACCAGTACCAGATGCATCACAGTAGACATCAAAGGGCTTCTCGACGTTTGGCTGAGCTAGCACTGGTGACGTGGTTAACAACTTCTTCAAAGTCTGAAAAGCTTGTTCACAAGCTGGTGACCAAAAGAACTTCACAGAATTCTTCAGCAACTCGGTGATAGGCTTGGCAATTCTGGAGAAATCTGGGATGAATCGACGATAATATCCAGCCATTCCCATAAAACTGCGGACCTTGTGAACAGAGGTAGGTGGCTTCCAATCCAGGATATCTGACACTTTTCCGGGGTCGACTGACACACCTTCTGCGGATAGGACATGGCCAAGAAACTGTATCTGATCCAACCAGAATTAACACTTACTGAACTTAGCATAGAGCTGATGGTCTCTGAGACGGGATAGAACGATACGAAGATGCTCGGCGTGATCTTCAGGGGTCTTTGAGTAGACAAGGATGTCGTCAATGAACACGACCACGAATTTATCAAGCTCTGGCATGAAAACAGAGTTCATGAGGTACATGAAATGAGCAGGGGCATTGGTCAATCCGAAGGACATGACCAAATACTCATATAGACCGTATCTGGTGGTAAAAGCTGTTTTAGGAATATCTTCAGGACGAATCTTTATTTGGTGGTAGCCGGATCTGAGATCGATCTTGGAGAATACTTTGGCTCCAGCTAACTGGTCAAACAGAAGATCGATACGAGGCAAGGGGTATTTGTTTTTGATGGTGACTTCGTTGAGTGGGCGGTAATCAACGCAAAGTCTGAGACTCTTGTCTTTCTTCTTTACAAAGATTGCAGGACAGCCCCAAGGAGACGAGCTTGGGCGAATGAAACCCTTGTCCAACAAATCTTGTAATTGGATTTTTAGTTCTGCCAACTCTCTGGGAGGCATTCGATAAGCTCTGCGGGATATAGGAGCAGTCCCGGGCTTTAGCTCTATGGCAAACTCAACGTCACGGTCAGGAGGTAGACCAGGTAAATCCTCAGGAAAAACATCAGGGAATTCACAGACTACAGGGATGTCTCGGATCCCTTGATCATAGGTAGCATTTAGCTGTGTGGTAGCTGGTTTTGAAAGCATAGGAAGTTGGAGAAGGAGTTTGGCGGTACTGTTAGGAATATCCACTCTCACAACTCTATTCAAGATGTCGATCATGGCCTTATACTGGCACATCCAATTCATGCCTAAAATGACATCTATCTCCTGATCTTTCAACACTATCATGGTGGTAGGGAACGCATGATTTCCCAACATCACTGGTATACTGCGAACCACCTCTTTGGTGATTATACGCCCTCCAGGCGACAAAATGCAAAAACTTTCTTTCAACTCCCCAATTGATATGTCATGCTTAGAGACGAAGGTACGACTGATGAAAGAATGCGATGCACCAGAATCAAACAACACAACTGCAGGATGATTGGCAACGGGAAACCTACCGATCATGACGGGCTCCCCTTCTGGAATATCGCTGACAGTGGTGTAGTAGACTTGCCCGTGCTTCTTGACGAACTTGCCCTTCTGCACTTGCTGCTGTGGAGCACGGTGTTGCTGCTGCTGTGGTCCTCCAGGACCCTTCTGAAAGTTCTGAGCAGGCTTCTTGGGCTTTGGGCACTCGCGAGACCAGTGGCCAAGTTGACCACAGTTGTAGCAGGGATGGTTATAGGCGGTTTGTGGGGTGGTGATACGAACACCTGGGGCGTTCGGCTGAGTGGCACTTTGTTGGTTGGCGTTGTGGGTGGTAGCCGCGGTACGGACAACCACTTGCTGGTGAGGGTAAGGTGGACGGTTGTGGTGGTGACTAGGATGATATATGACCCTCTGGCGCTTGTGATTGCCAGAGTGGCTGCTAGATCCTGCTTTCTTCTTCTTCTTCTCCTCTTGGTACTGACGGTTACTCTCTTCAAAAGCAACTGCCCGGTCAACAGCCTCATGATAAGAACCGGTCAGGTTATTGGACATGCTTCTGCGGATCTTATGGTGCAATCCCCTAAGGAAACAGTCTCTCTTCTTCTCATCCGTGTTGACATATTCCGCTGCATACTGACTCAGATGGTTGAATTGACCCACATACTGCATCACTGTGGAGTCCTTCTGTTGGAGAGCCAGGAACTGATCAAGCTTCATCTTCATCAGACCTGATGGGATGTGGTGTGCACGGAAAGCGGTGCGGAACTCTTCCCAGGTCAACTCATGACCTTCAGGCTGGGCAGCCAAGAGGTTGGCATACCAAGCACTTGCTGGGCCACGAAGCTGCTGCGAAGCAAACCGGGGCTTCTGGATTTCAGTACATCGGATGAGACCAAACTTCTGCTCCATGGTGCGGAGCCAATCGTCAGCTTCGAGGGGTTCATCGGCTCTGGTGAAAACCGGTGGACGGGTTTCAGTGAAATCCACATAGGTGGTCTCTTGGTTGTGACGACCACGGTGACCAATATTCTGCTGTCCTTGGTTCTGAGCCATTAGGTTGGCAGCGGCGGCCAGGGCTGCAATGGCATCTGCTAGGGTAGCTGGTACAGGTGGAGGGTTTGGGATGTTGGCATCATCAGAACCTCCAGCTCCGGTACGGGTGTTCACAGGCATCTGTATAAGCAACTCGGAACTCAGCATATATGGACAAAGGTTCTGAAACAACTTGATTGACAACTTCACTGATACAAAGATAGCTGGCTTGCTAAAGATGACAACAGACTGATACAGGCCGATAAAGGGAAAAGATGCGAAAAGAAAGATACATGCCAGACTTGGCAACAGACAGACTAACGCCCCCAAACCTAGTCTAAGGTTTTAGGTAAGCAGATGGTACAGACACAAGGAGTCTAGTCGTCATCGATGAAGATCAACTCTTCGTCATCATCATCATCCTCGATGATAAGCTCAGGCTCTTCCTCCTCATCTTCATCTTCAACGTGGACATCTTCGGCAGGTTCCACTTCCTCATTTTGATCGGGCTCGTGTTCCACTTCAGGTTCCTCCACGACTCCGTCTTCGAGGTCCTCAACAACTGGTGGAATCACGGGGTGAAGCTGGTTGTGCAGCTTGTGTACTTCTTCATGAAGCATATCATTGAACTGCTCGATCTGGGCGGTGTACTGCTGCAATCCATGGAGCTGGGCTCTGGTGACATCCTCCCGGATCCATGTTGCATCACGCTGCTGGATAGCGCGAACCACATTCTGGTTAGCTTCCTCAAGAGCGGCTCGTGCCTCGTAGAACTCCAGGCGGGAAAGGTAGAAGTCATGCTCCATGTTCTCTATCTCAGCCTTCAGATTCTTGATTTCCTCCTTCAGGTTCTTGCGGGTGCGGCGGGGAAAACGACGACCATTGGAGGATTCTCCAGTCTCTTCTCCGGTGCGTGGCGCCAGCTGGTGACGCGGCACACCGTTCGGTCCAGTCGACTTGCGGGCGGTCAGCTTGATGCGAGGCATATCTGGACAAGAGGTTATAGATGAGAAAGGCTAGCAAGAAAAGGTATAGGCACACTATCCCAACGAACTCATTTATTAACTTAAGTGAATATGACATGATGCATGAATCGTTCCTACGGAACAAGGCAATGCAATACTTAACATATATAGGGCTTAAAACATGTTGTTCCACTAGCTAGTGTTGCCATAAGAGGGACAAGATGAGAGAAGCAATTTGGACTCAAAATAGTCAAGTTTAAATTTTGTTTGGACTCAAAAGAACTTTTGAAGTTTTCGCAAAAGAAACACTGCAACGTTAAAGTGAGATGCTCCGATACCACTCTGTGACGGAACGACCCTAATCCCATGGCCCACGTGTCCCTGTCAACCTCTGACAGTCGAACCCATGTTCCATGTGATTAAGACTGTTCGCCACCGGGCTACATCAGTGCCCAATGTCCGCAGGATCATCTCACAATTCGGTTACAGCATTGCATACTTTTACAAATAACATCGGAATAAAGAGCGGAAGACTTAAATAACAATAGTTTTACAAACCGAGGTTTCAAATGAGGTAAGGAGTACGATTATTACAGACCATTGTTCGGGAAATTCAAAGTAGACAACGTAGTGGAAACATTAACATAGAGATACATGTAACACCCAGCCCGAGGATGCACATTTACTCATCGGCCTCATCGGCCTCTTCCTGGACGAAGGTCACGCAACAGGGTGCGAGACACATCGGAGTCTCAGGCATACCTGCAACATGGGAAACAAACCCTGAGTACTGGGGTACTCAACAAGACTTACCCGACTAAAGAAAAAGGGAGAAGACTCAGGAATGAGAGGCTTAGGGTAGTCAAGGTAAGGCTTAAGCAAGATCAAGTATTTTGCAGAAAAGCATTTTTGTAAACCTTATTTTATTTTTGAAAGATTCAGTATTCCTCAATTCCTCATCATTCACGATTCATTTTACATTTCAAAACATTCCTAGTTGAGAACCACTCTCCGTTGACAGTCAGTGGACCAAGTCTCCATAACCGAGGAGCAACGTTAATCCGGATAAATAATACTCAGCTGAGGATCCCTATCCACACTGCATATGTAGCACCCAAGCTTGCATATGCCAACTCGTCTACCACGATTCCTCCAAGATTGGGCCCGGTCCTACGCCACCCGGAAGTACAGTACACCACTTCAATCCGGGACTTTAACCCACGTGGGTACATGCTACTTCCGCCATCTCTCCACTCCCAGTGCGCGGTTGTCGGTCCAATAAAGGATTCCTCGGAGCCAGAGCTTTCCGTAGTATGTGAATAGTTACAAGTCTTGACCAGCAGGCCCCCATACGGATGGTCCCTAATTTTCCAGCCAGCACTATACCTTGGTTATATCTCACCCAAGCGTAATAGTCCTGTCAGTTTTTCCGCCAGCGACAAGCACCTCGGGACTCTAACCCAAGAGTACAGGTCCTGTCGGTTTTTCAACCCTGTCCCGGTCGATGTCAACTGTTGAGTCCCGGACTACAACATGACGGCACCGTACGCGCGACAACCTCTCCTCGCTATTGATTAGGTACGGATCAGATACCTAGCCAACAGCCGGGGAGTAAAGCCAAATTCCCATAAAGATTCTTAAGTGATCACACTTTTGAAGTTGGCATTTTATTGCAAAGTCTAATTCAATAAGCATTGCTAAGCATTTTTCAAATACTTTTGAAAAGCAGGTATCGGGTGTATCAGTGGTCAAGGTGGATAGTGCATCAATTAGGATAGCACACAACTCCTATAAACCTAATGCAATAATTTAACTCAAAAGCATTTAAGGAAAATCATTTTATAAAATTCAAGGAAAGGGTTAAATGCACCGGGGCTTGCCTTGGATGGCAAAGAGAGCAGACTCGGGGTAGGTATAGGTGTTGGAGCTCGGGGTCGCCTCGGGAGTTGGTTCGTCAACAGCGGCCTCGACTCTGGTACCTTCTTCGTCAACTATACGGATGCAAAGATGAATGCTCATGAGAATGATGATATGGGCTTATGGTGCAAGACAATACCACTGAATCTAGATTACTCTTAGGCAAGGCATAATCGAAATCTAGGTTGAGCATAAAAGGTAACCATTTCTTTCTTAAGCATTATTGATGTTAGGCCTTATTATAATTACCCCAAGTATTAACCCAAACATATCATCACAGACATCATAGACCAAAGGGTAGGGGTCTATGAACATCAATCAATCCAAAGATCACATCATCAAACACTTATTACCAACACTAATCACTTTTTCTATTTTCCTAAATTAATTAAAAAGGTCATTTTATGAAGTTGCTCCAAAAATTACAAAATTAATCACATAAGTTAATTATGGCATAAATAGATGTCAAAACAAATTTCATAATTTTTGGAGGTCATTAAGGTGCTCAAATAATTCCAGACATTAATTAAGAAAAGGCACTATTCAACTATTTAAATAAATACTCAAAAATCAACTTGCTCCAAAAGACTTAAAAATTTTACCAGAGACTCAGGAAGGCATAACTAGCACATAAAAATTTATCTCCAGATTTTTGGAGTTATAAATCACTCTCCAAAAATACCAAAACCTTCATTTTTCAATTAAAAGGGGAATTTTACATTTTCAAATTTTTGCACAAAACTCAAGTTTCATATTTTTATAAAATACTTCAGATCATAAAGAGTCTACCACAAAAATTTCAGAATTTTTCGATGCACACAGAAAATCATACAAAAAAGAGAAAATAGAACACTATTCACATCTCTCAGAAAAAGAGAAGAGCACTGTGCTCCTTCTAGGCCGGGCTCGGCGAATCGCGGGGGCTCGGGCGAATCGCGCGGGGCTCGGTCGAGACGGAAGCGACAGCTTCGTCCGAGGCCTGGCCCGGAGGCTCGGGCGAGACGGAGAAGTAAGCCTCCGTCCGAGGCCTGACTCGGGCGAAGCGGAGAGCATGCGCTCGCCGAGGCTTGGGCTCGGGCGAAGCGGAGGGCATGCGCTCGCCGAGGCTTGGGCTCGGGCGAAGCGGAGTGGAAGCAGAGGCCGGAGGCTTCGGATGCTTACCACGGGTCGGAGGCAGGGCTCGAGGGTGAGGCTCGACTCGTTCTCGAGGGTGAGGCTCGACACGTGCTCGAGGGAGGAGACGACCGCGGCGGCGCTCCGGCGATCCGGCGGTCCTGCGCAACGCACGAGACCGCAAGGGCCGGGTTAGAGTCGCGCGGAACCAAGGAACACGACACGGGGTCGGTGAGGGATGATCGTGGCCGGAGACGGCGAATTTCACGAACCCGAGCTCGCCGGGTTTCTGCCGGAGATGGGAACGGCGAGCTTACGCCGGGCGATAGGAGTCGGTAGAGATGAAATTGGGGGGTGGGAAAGCTTCACGAGCTCTAGGCGGAGCTTTCGGGCTAGGTGGTTGAGCGGCGGGAGCTCCGGAGAGGTCTGGCCACGGTGGCGGAGGTGAGTGCGGAGGTCGGAGCTCCGGCGGGCTTATATAGCCGCGGCCAGGGGACGGTAGAGAGCTCGAGGCGGGGTGGATAAGTTCGGCGGACGCGTGCGCTCTCGATTGCGCGCAGGCGGGAAGGACAGGCGTGCGGCCAGGGCTCGGGCGCAGGCAGCGCCGGCCATGGCCACGCGGCGGCGGCGAGCAGGAGCAGTAGGGGACGGGAGCGGGGGTCAACTGTGCGCGTGCGGGTGCGAAATGATGGGGGCGACAACGGCGGCAGGTTGGTGGCGCGTGGGGAGCCGCCAGACGCGCTGCAGGCGCAGCGCCGGCGCCATGGCCGGGGCCCCCTCTGCACTGCGCCGGCTAGAGGTAGGGGACGAACAGTGCTAGGCCTAGGTTTTGACTTTTGCTGGTTTCTGTATTTTGCAAATTACTCTCAAAAAAATGAACTGGGCAACAAAAACTCAAAACACCAAAGTTGTTCAGAAAAATGAGATCTACAACTTTGTCAATATGAACATTTTCAAATTCCAAATAGTTTTGAATCATATACAAAAACAGAAAAGAGGACACTTTTTAAATTTGATTCAAATCAAAATTACTTTGGATTTCAAACTGAAACTTGAAAATCTTTATATATGAAAGTTGTTCCATTTGTCAAAACCTACAACTTTGCTAATATACACTTTTTCTGAACTCAATAATTTTTGAATAAATTTTTAAAACTGAAAAGGGGACAAAAACTGGAATTTGAATGGATTTAAAATTACTTCAAATTTTATATAGAAACTTGGAAATCTGTAAACACCAAAGTTGTTCCTCTAGGTCAGATTCACAACTTTGCTTTTTGAACCAACCCAGAATTTTGAATTTTGAAAAAGTTATCGAAAAGGGAATAAATCCAGGATTTGGGAATTTTAGGGTTTTGCAAAAGGAAAATCAAATCAAATCTGATTTTAGAACTTTGATCAATGCAACAAACATCAGGGCACTAAATTTGAACAAGAATTACATAGAACTAGGCACAGAGATGAAATTACCATTTTGCCCTTATAGGAAGAATTGGGCTTTTAGGGTTTTTGAAAAGGGACTTAAACATAGCAATTAAGCAATCCAAATGCATCACAAAATGATTAATGCTTAAGATGATGACATGTCAAGTTAATTACATTAGCAACACCAGGGGTGTTACACTCCCGCTTCAGTCAGAGACGTCCAGAAGCTAACCGAGTGCATGGCTGCGCTAAACCGGTTTATCTCACGCTTAGGAGAAAAGGTTCTACCTTTCTTCAAATTGCTTAAGGCCGGTGACAAGTTTCAGTGGACAGAGGAAGCGGACTGTTGACGGTCCTTAAACCCCTATTTTACCGTCAACATTTGACCCTAAAGTCCACCAAAAAGGCATGAAATGTAGACAAATAGGTTTCAAACTAACCGAATTCCACATGTCCATAGAATTTTATTTGAATGCAGGATTTGAACCAAATTTGGACATTTTGACCCACCAGGAGATGAGCCCACTCAACAGGGCCCAAATGGGCTGAAGAGGGGTGGCGCCCGCCACCCCTAGGTGGCGCCCGCCAGTCCCAAGTGGCGCCCGCCACTCGGTCCACATGTCCATAGAATTTTATTTGAATGCAGGATTTGAACCAAATTTGGACATTTTGACCCACCAGGAGATGAGCCCACTCAACAGGGCCCAAATGGGCTGAAGACGGGTGGCGCCCGCCACCCCTAGGTGGCGCCCGCCAGTCCCAAGTGGCGCCCGCCACTCGGGTTGGCCCATCCTCACTCCTTGCCACGTCACCGATCCGTGTGACCTCCCCAGGGCCAAATCTCGGCCCTTGGTCACTAGGTCAGTGGCATCGGACGGCTCAGGGTGAAGTGACGCGGATCAAGGCTGATGGACGGTTGATAGGACATGCAACCGACATCCAAATCACCTCGGACCACCTCCTGGATGTCGTTGGATCAATGGCGGTTCATCCAACGGCCAGTGACCTGGCGGCCGCCAGTGGGGAGTGGCGCCCGCCACCTGACCTAACCCTAGGTTGTGTGGCTGCCCACTATAAATACCCCCCCTCACTTCTCAAGCTATAAATACCCCCCTGGAGGCACCTCTCCATTCGTACCATTCCAAGCAAAGCAACTCCAAGCTAGAGAAGTGAGAGTAGGTTAGAAGCTTAGAGAGCTTAGGCAAGTGGGTTAGCTAGTAGAGAGAGTATAGCTCTAGTGCCCTCGCTACAGCGCGGCTCTTAGTTTAGCACAGCTCGTCCTAAGTCGCTGGTGTAAAGAGCGTAGAGCTTGCTAAGAGAGAAGCGGGTGCGAGCGACTGGCATCGGAGGTCGGTTGAGTTTCCGGTGTCTCTGGTCTGGTTTGCTCTCTCGTATCTCAGGTACATTTATCTTTATCCCAGTATTACTTTAAGCATTACTTTCAGTATTACATTCAGTATTACTTTCAGTATTACTTTATCAAGTACCTTGAGTGTGACCTAGCTAGCCCACAGTTCAATTCACTTAGCCATAGTAGTTAATCTCTAGTGAGCTTAGTGTTTGATCTTTGCCAATTAGCTGCTTAGTTAGTTTAGTGTTTAGCTTATTAAGTCAAGTGTTTGCTCTGACGTCCGCAAGGGTGTCTCTATTCAGAGCTAGGATAGAGATAGTTGGAATATAGTTAAGCGTGGTGCTTAGTTATAGACTTACCTTCAGATACGGCTGGACCCCCGGATAGCTGTGGTAGCAAGCAGGTGGTGACAGCCCTGTGCGCCTTGAATTCCACCACGTAGTTGGCCCAGTTTAACAGTAAGGCTCGTTGTGCTAGCGTTCAACCTAAGTAAGTGGTAAAGGCTAGTATGCCTCGATACTTGACAAGATAGGATTAAAACTAAACTCAACTTAGCTGCTTTATTGTCTTTTGCCTGCCCTGCTTCGTCATTATCTTGCTTTGTAGTTATCTTGCTTAGTGGTTACCCAGGTTAGTTATCCCTAGTTATCTTAGTTACCTTCAGTTACCTTTAGTTATCCTATACCCTTACCTACCTATCCATCCACCTTACCTTAGCCATCCTTTTCATCCTTACCTAGCCACCCATATATTCTTTCTAGCCTTCCATCTTCCCTTCTCCCCTCTTCCTTTTTCTCTTTTCCTCGACTCTCATCCCCTCCTTGACTCAACTCATCCACCACCCTAGCCTTCCCTTGGGATCAAATAAATCGACACCTGGTACTCCCAGGCGAAGTGTTACAACCGATAGTTCTGTGCGCTTGCAGAATCTCCTCCTGGTAGATTGCATTCTCTCTAGCTAGCTCCAACTGGTGTCGGGATTGACAACCCCGTTTGGCATTAGTAGATAGCTGCTTTAGCTTCACTCCTTTAGGTATAGTGACTGGACTTACTTCAAGCACTTCTGACATCGTTGCCGGGAATAGACTCCATAATCTACTCGTAGTGACAACGTTAGCAAGTGCCAACAAGCATTTCTGGGCCGATATCGGGGATAGTGCCTAGCTCTATCTTTAGTGAAGTTAAGAACTACCAACACGGACAAAGCTTTTGAACAGCTCAAGGGCTACCTCACAAATTCCCCGATATTAATGCCGCCAGAACCCAAGGAACCAATGCTGTTGTACATTGCTGCTACTACACACGTCGTGAGCACGGCAATCGTGGTGGAGCACAAGGACGACAAGCACATCTACAATACTCAACAACCAGTTTACTACATTAGTGAGGTACTCTCCGACTCCAAAGTCAGATACCCGCAAGTGCAGAAACTGCTTTATGCCCTACTCATATCCTCGAGGAAGCTACGACACTACTTCGACGCTCATGAGATCACGGTAGTCACAGATTTTCCTTTAGGCGAAATCCTTCACAATCGTGACGCTACTGGCAGAATCTCCAAGTGGGCAGTCGAATTAGGAGCACTCAATATCAAATTCACTCCCAGGAAAGCTATTAAGTCACAAGCTCTAGCTGATTTCGTCGTTGAGTGGACAGAGATACAGCAGCTTCAAGACAGTGCTATTCCTGATCATTGGAAGATGTACTTTGATGGGTCCTTAAAACTCGGAGGAGCAGGAGCCGGAGTCCTTCTTGTGTCACCTGCGGGAGAACAGCTCAAGTACGTTCTGCAAATATTGTGGCCAGCCACCAACAATGAAGCAGAGTACGAAGCATTACTCCATGGGCTCAAATTAGCTGCTACTCTGGGCATCAAAAGACTACTAGTCTACGGCGATTCCTCTGTGGTCATTCACCAAGTCAATAAAGATTGGGACTGCACCAAGGAGACAATGAACGCCTACTGCGCTGAAGTCCGCAAGCTAGAGAAGCACTTCGCAGGGCTGGAACTCATTCACATTACCCAGGACCTCAATGTAGCAGCTGATATCCTCGCAAAATTGGGTTCTGACAGGGCACAGGTCCCTAGCGGCACCTTCATACAAGAGTTATCCAAGCCCTCAATTCAAGAAAAAGAGGAGTTTGAATCCGTACCCTCCAACCAGGTTCTATCAATCACACCCGACTGGACACAAGTATTCATTGACTACTTCAGAGAACACAAACTCCCGAGCGACAAGATTGAAGCGGAGCAAGTCACTAGGCGTAGCAAGAACTATGTCCTAGTCGGAGATAAGTTATATCGACGTGGTGCTTCATCAGGAGTCCTCCTCAAGTGTATTACACCAGAAGAAGGCAGAGACATCCTACATGAAATCCACTCGGGATGCTGTGGCAATCACGCGGCTTCAAGGACACTAGTCGGAAAAATCTTCAGGTCAGGATACTACTGGCCTTCAGCTTTAAAAGACGCAGAAGACTTAGTCCGCCGTTGTCAGTCATGCCAGTTCTTTGCGAAACAACAGCACGTACCTGCACATGAGCTAATCTGTATCCCTCCGTCATGGCCCTTCTCATGCTGGGGACTTGACATGGTGGGTCCTCTCAAGCGTGCTCCAGGCGGATTCGAGTACTTATACGTCGCAATTGACAAGTTCACAAAGTGGATTGAGTACATGCCCCTAGTTAAGTTCAATGCCTCCAAGTCAGTACAATTCATGCAGAGCATCTTTCACCTCTTTAGAATGCCGCACAGAATCATCACTGATCTTGGATCCCCCTTCACGGCAATCGAATTCAAGACATGGGCTAGTGATTGCGGCATCAGGATAGACTATGCCTCAGTAGCCCACCCGCAGTCTAATGGCCAAGTTGAACGAGCCAACGCCTTGATCCTCGCAGGCTTGAAGCCAAGACTCTTCGACCTCAAAAAAGATCATGGCGGCAAGTGGGTTGAAGAATTGCCCAAGGTAGTCTGGGGGCTACGAACACAACGAAGCCGGGCAATAGGCCAAACCCCTTTCTTTCTGGTATACGGCACTGAAGCAATCCTCCCGGCTGATTTAATCTGGAAATCCCCATGGATAGAGCAGTACAATGAAGGAGAAGCTGATGATACCAGGCGGTTAGAAGTCGACAGCATCGAGGAAGCCATACTAACCGCACTGTTTCAATCTGCAAGATACCTTCAAGGGATGAGGCGCTACTACGATAAAAACGTCCATCATCGTACTTTCCAAGTGGGAGACATGGTACTGAAGAAGATACAGAACCCTACAGGACGCCACAAGCTTATGAGTCCATGGGAGGGTCCTTATATCGTATCCAAAGTAACAAGACCCGGGTCATTTGAGCTAGTCACTGAAGATGGATCTTCACTGCCAAATTCATGGAATATAGAGCATTTGAAGAAATTCCATACTTAAGGACTACGCTACAAATCCGACCCAGGGCATTTGTAAGTATTAGTCGGATATCAATAAAGTTTGAAGTTCATTAGAAACAAAGACTTTGCAATTTCTCCAGATTACATACGACTACTTAGTCGATTACCAAGTCACTGCAGAGGCAGGACTCTACCTCCGATTAGTACTAACTACTCGGATAGATCGGTTTTAGTGGAAACCAAACTCGAGTTACGAGCTTCGAGCTCAATACAACTCATATGATAGTACGGCTTAAACACCCGGCTATCAGCCTATAGTAAATACGGAATCCACTATAGTGGAGACTGGTTTCTATAAGGCGTAACAAGACGGGATAAGTACCCACCTTGTTACACAACCACCGGACAGAGGTCCAACCACCTTCGCACTCAAGCTGCGATCCTCAAGAGGATATGATCCACCCAGAAGGAACCTACGCAATGGTCCTTCAAGAGGTGCCTGATCAAAGTTATCCCTTGAACAAGGGTACTAAGAGTAGTACTCGGGCAAGACTAAGTTCTCTACAAGAAGTTTGAGAAACGAAGTCACACGACCCAAACCTAATGTGCTAGAGAGCACTCGGATAGACTCGTCTAATCAGACGCTTGGTCATACATCAACAACACATTAAATTCAACCCATCGCCAAGGACTCTCTTGTCGTACTATGGAGTTGGACTCATATGAAATTCTGGAGAATCAAAAGTGATATATATTTTTGATATCTTAATAATAATGTTCACAGGAGCTACAAAACGTGCCCAAAGGTGCAAGGAGTCTACTACACAAGATCTATGATCTGCGAGTACTCTTCTGCCGTGGCCTTCACCTCCTCCTGCATCACCTCATGGTCTTCATCATTCTTATCCTCAGGAAGGGTCATCAGAATGCCCAGATCAAACGATGGCATATGCAGTCGAAGGGTCGCCATTAAGCCTTGCACGACGGAGAATGACATATCCTTGATGTACTGGGCCAGTCGCTTTGGAGCAGCCTTGGCTCGGTCAATCAAGGTCTCCTCGACTCCCTCAAGCGCCGGTATCATCCTAAGCAGAGGCTCCACGGCTTGTTCCAACTCCCGCGTAGACTTCAAAGCCAGCAGGAGATCCCGGTCAGCACCCTCATGTATCAATTTGGCTTCTTCAAGAGTACTTTACGCATTAGCAAATACCTCTTGAAGCTCCGCCTCCTTGCGGTTGAAGGCGTTCTGCCATCCTGAAGCCTTATTATTCGCATCTGCAAAGAGCTCAAGTCAGTACCATAAGATTAAGATTACTTCTATGGACAAGGACTAAATACTCGGACAAGTCAAAAGTACCTTCCAGCTGCTTCTTCGCCGACTTCTTCAGCTCCTTAATTTTCTGCTCAGAGGAGGCGGCCTTGGCAATCAACTGTATTTCACGGTCATTGGCAGCATTCCGCTCGGTCACCGCAGTCTCAAGACTACCCTGAAGCTCGTTGATCTTGTTATGAAGCACTTGGGTAGCGAGCTTTTGCCTGATTTGATCTTGGGCAATATACTCCTTGAGCTGCTCGACCTCACGAGCTGTTTCCCGACGAACCCGGGTAACCTGATCCCGGACCTTGCAGTCAAAGGCCTGGAAGCACAAGTATAACGTAAGTACTCGGACGAGTCTACAAAGCAATAACGAAGGACTTGGGATCCTTACCTCAACAAATTGATGTAGCGCATCAACCGGAGCCTTCAGCTGGTCACTCAGTTCCTTCAACCGAGTGAGATCCTGGTTGTACCCGAAGACGTCCAGAGTTGCTCCTTGACGAGAGGACTCGGGCGCATCCTGGGAACCTCCCTCTTGATGGATTGAGGATTCCGCCTGGATATGTGCCACAACCATCTCAAGGGTGGGCTCATGCGGCTGTCGAGTACGAAAAAACCAGTCACTCCAAATTTGATCAAACTCTAATTGCGCTGGAGAGCGGAAGATGGAGTACGGCCAACCAACCTGAGGCAGTGGAAGAGTGTCGGCGTCAGGAACGGCGTCAGGAGCTGTATCAGACCTTGCCTCAAGCAGAGAAGACTCAGGCAGCACATCTACCTGGCTGAAGGTAGGTGGCGCACTAGAGTCATCCTTTGGCAAAGACTCCGACTCCTCTGCCTGAAGCTCAGGCACAACACTTGAGGTTGCAGCAACTGGCTTCACTTTCCTGAAATACAGACGAGCACCAGTCTCAATACAAGTATTTCTTGAATTTCAACAATAGCACCAGGGCATGACTTACTTCGTGAGCTTCAGAGTCTTGGGCACCTTCAAAAGCAGTAGCGGATCAGAAGATTCACCAGCAGCTCTGCTCTCGGAAGCACCCTGCTCTGCTCCAGTACCTAGTACAATATCATATATGAGATAAGTGATTAACGACAAGTGATAGAACTACAAAGTACTTAGGTTTTCCCTTACCAGGATTACCCGACTTGTAGTATTTATCATACAACTCTTGTGGTAAACAAACTTTACGACAAGCACGGCGATTACCAGTGCGAGCCTTCTTCTGGATGGGTTCTCCGGCATCAAGATGAGGAGTCGGCGACCTCTTCCGACTACCCCCTGCTTCAGGGTCTACGATCATGACATCAGAATCAGTTGAGTCTGAGTCAAGCCAATCTAGATCAGCAGAGGAGCTTTGTTTACTTGGCAAATCTTCACTCCGGACGGGTCCTTCCAGAGCTATGCCTCCGCCTTCTTGAGTTGATGGAGGCAGAGGAGGGCAGATATTGTTATCTCTGCCCTAACCCTATATCAATGAAGCATATAAACAAGTCAGAAGAATTCCTATAGAGAAAACTAATGACTAGATAAGCTCAGATACTAACCGGAGGAGGAGGATTGATAGACGAGAAGGTGGCCATTATAGGAGCCAGGTGTCCACGGCTCTTAAGCAGCCGGTTCACTCGGTTCAAAACTTCCAGATTTGAGAGTTGGTCGACAGCGTGGCGACTTGGGTCATTCTTTCCTAAGAATTCGAACCCAAAATTCGCTCGTTGCTGCAGAGGATGGATGCGCCGGGCGATGAAGTCCTGGACAATGTTGTACCGCGACAACCCAGTACTCTTCAAGGTTTCTATCATCATCAGGAGAGGCTGGATGGTGTCGAGTTCTTCATCCGTCAACTTCTCCTTCCACTCACGAGACTTCTGAGGCGGCCACCCATCATGACGAAGCAGAGTCGGGGGTGGATTACCCATATAAAACCACCCGGACGCCCAGTCTTTAACAGTATCTGATAATTCTACTACTATGTACCTATGGGCTACTTCCTGCCTAACCTGAAGGCTAGCCCCTCCGACTACTTCACATCTGGCGTCACTAGGCTGACACTTGAACCAGAAAAAGTAGCGAAAGAGGGCGAAGTTGGGACAGATTCTCAAAAACGCTTCACAGAGGTGAACAAAAATAGAAATATGAAGAACTGCATTGGGAGTAATATGGTTCAAAGTCAAACCATAATAATGCAGTAGTCCGCGGAAGAAATCCGAAGCAGGCAACCCCAATCCTTGCTCCACCATGGCCTTGAACATGACAATCTTCGTGGTGTTAGGAGCGGGAGCTCGGTGATCGATCGGCACTCTCCAGCCGTCGAGTTCCTGCGCTCGAAGGTATCCTTGCTGCACCAGGAACGCCAGCTCCGCCTCAGTGGTGTCCGGCTTCTTCCACGCCAAGACATCTGTTGGTGGATTTGGGTGCTTAGGCCTCCCGGTGATGGTGATCTTGGACTTCGATTGCTTCTTGGGACCCATGTTGATCACAAGGGACTTCCTATGCATCAACCAGCAGATGGCTAAAAGGTTGGTGGATTGAAGGCAAGAGCTTGATGAAAGCGTGAGGAAAGCAATGCCCGCTAGCGGCTTATTATAGATCTGTCCTGATAACCGTTAGGCTTTCACTGACGGCGTGACGGCAACGTTAGAAACCCTAACGGAGGGAAACACGTGTCAAACAGCGTCAGAACAAAGGGTAGAAGCGGTACACAGACAAGCTTTTCTAATCGCAAGAGATGCATAGTACTCGGATAAAAGGACAAAGGACTCGGAAATTATTCCAAGTACCCGGATTCTTATTAATACTACTCGGAATTACAACAGAAGTACATGGAAGCATCTTGAGATACAACAACTTTCAACAGAAGTTCAATCAAGGTGTAAAATGCTACTCTAGTGAATTCAAGACACGTAGCCTTGATGCCTAATGCACCAAGGACCGGGTTCAGTGAGACGCAGTAAAGCAGACACAGAACCTTGGGTAGACACTATCTTTTCAGTGCATCCCAAGGTGGGTCTTTGGTACTACCCCAGTACTCAAGGAACTCGGGCAAGACCATCACCCTCGCCGCCCTTTTGACAACCTGTGACTACAAGGTTATTCACAAGTGGTAGTCACAAGAGTTCTTCTAGGCGCCGCTCTGTACTCCTCTGCTCGCGACCACTTGGAAACCACCCTGACGGGATGGTCCCTTCACAAGAGTTCTTCTGGGCACTTCATCTATTCTACAAAAAGAAGAAGCCCGAGGGCTCAGACAGCTCCGCTATTGCTACTATAATACTCATAGGACTAAGAGAAGTTCTACACTCCAATGGATATGAGCTCCTTTGCTTCCCAGGCACGGTATTTATAGGCGGGTTCATCTTGGTCTATGGACCTGGTTCAGCTTCAAGAGTGATCGCAGGAACAATAATTCACCCAATACACTATGGCGCATGTGAAGCTCAGCATGAGTAACAGGGCTGATTCCCACATGCACTTCAAGGCATAAACGACAAAGTCTGCAGTTGAAGCAAACGACAAAATATCATTACTGCGTGCAGTTGGAATAGTCACCAGTCAATTATTGTCGACTGTTGGTAATATTTATTTAGTGGGGGGTGATACGGGATGTTTGTTGAAAACATTGCCCACCTGAAGCTGAATATTTATTAGTCGGACGGTTTAGACAATGGACTGGTGACCTAATCCGACTCCTTCAGACCTTAATGGACTACCCAAACATTTGGTTCTATAGATCCTAAGGACCGACTACTATAGTACTCGGAACTCAGGCTCGGGGGCTGCAGGGTACTATCCATTAAGGAAATGTTTTTTCTTATTTCAAGAATCACTTGGAAAAGGTTCAAAAGATCCTCAAAGTTATTATAAATAACAAGAGGCTCGGGGGCTACACCCTATGGGTGCACTTTTTATAAAAAGCGCACGCCATAAGTTTTTCTTTGAGTTTCAGAGCACTTCAGGATTTCTCAAGACATTACTCGAAGATTCTCAAGAAGAAACTAAGAAGATAATGTCATGAAGAAATGATGAAGAGCTCGGGGGCTTGACGGACCAGGATGTCAGAGATATCATCCGAAGATGATTACTCCGACTAATCCCGGACGGCGCAGGAGATCCAAAGACTTGTTACGTAGTGTACTTATATTAGGACTCCGATTTGTAACTTAGCCGGGTTGTATAGGGAAGTCTTGTAAATAGAATAGGACTCTTCCTCTCTAACCGGCTAGGACTCGGACTGTACCTTGGATTACCCAGATATATAAGGGGAGCCAGGTACAGGTCGTAGACAATTGAATACTCAACCATAATCATACACAAGGCACACGCCGCACTGGACATAAGGTATTACGCTATTTAGCGGCCTGAACTAGTATAAATCGCTGTCTCTGTGTAATCGCTGGGTCCTACGAACACCGATCCCCACCGAACAAATAGTCCTGAGATTACTCAAGACTAGTTGCCGGTTAACAAACACCGACAGGTCGTAGCCACCGTCCTCTGGGTACTCCGGCTCCTCGTAGACGTAGTCTCCAGCGTCTGGGTGGGGTAGCAGGGGGTTCAAAGAGGAAGGGTGAGTACATCGAAATGTACTCCGCAAGTGTAGGAAATATATGCTTATGAGGCTATTAACAAAGGTAGGCTGACTCTGTTTGACTCAAGCACCTAAAGCGACACAACCCTATTTAATCCTATTAATCCTATGCACCTATTTACTAGGTTATAACCACAGTCTCCATCTATAATAGTAACCACACTCGGAGTCGCACCGAGCAAACCACACTCGGAGTCACACCGAGCAACCAACACTTGGAGTCCACCAAGCAACCGCACTTGGAGTCACACCAAGCGAACCCACGCCTGAAGTCCATCAGGCAAACCACACCTGAAGTCCATCAGATGACCCGAACCAGTAACCAGTAACCAACTAATCTCGAAGAAGTCCAAGCCCGCTCGTGACCGTGAGCACGGCTGATATATCAGTTTATTTACTCTGCAGAGTTTGCACATCTTTACCCATGAGTCGTGTTGCCCTTGTGCCCGAGGTAGCTAGTCTCTTGACCCACTTCCATGGTGAGTCGGCAGGGTTCACTACAAGGCCGTTACAAAGAGTCCTCCTATGCGTATTAGTTTCATATGTCACGACGTAGAGCTACCTTCCGTAATAACACCAGGCCTAGCGCCCGAGCCTGGGAATCACTCCCGTACCAAGCAGTAACCTGCATAGAAGAAGCCCTGTCCCAAGTCCATATGTAACTAATAACGACATAAGGCTTCTCTAATTAATTAGCCAGTCCCAGAGCCATATAGGCCTCATGGTTTGCGCTGTTTTGCCGGGTTACTTGTCCAAGAACCGGGTCCTAGGGATCCAGGCAGAATAACAAACCACAAACCCAAACCAACGCCAAGTCCCTTGGCAAACTGTAACGCCGAGTCACACGGCAACCGTACGCCAAGTCACATGGCACCACACCACCAACGGTCCATCCTGCCGGATTTACCTACTCACCATACTACAACATTACCAGCCACATGTTTCATAGATCATTAATCAAAATTAATTATTACCATCCCATCCCAAGACAGCAAGGCTAAGCATGACTTCTACCCATAACATCCCAAACCAGGTGACAAGGATAATATAAACAAGTTCTAGTAAACCTTAACATGGGATTCAATTTGAGACACTCATTGCATCTACAGGATCTAACTACTCTAATACCAAAATATAAAATAAAAGTAGGTGCAAGATGTTCAAGGACACTTGCCTTCGGGTCGGGTCAAATCAACTGGATCACGAGAAGGGTCTGGAGCGACGAAAACACAAGGTTGCTCCACGGGTTCCACGTAGCTCGCACTCGCTGGATCAAAAACCAAACATGGCCCAAACAAAGCAATATAAATAATAGTACATCAACAGTATGAAAATGGAACATAAACAGATCTATTGTGTAGAGCTCGACGAGATGAATCTAACGCAAGTTGAACGGGTCAAAACGGAGTTAAAACGCAAAAGTTATGGCCTTTTGAAGTTGGGTGGCAAATCTGTAAATAGATGGAAATTTATTTCGTATTTTAAATAAATCAAATCTAAAATAAAACGGCAGTGGGACCGGGCCTCAATTCTCCAAAACAGCAGGGGCCTGCACGGAAGAGTGCGCAGACCCAGGGTACAGTGGATGCGGATCGCGGGTTAATTCCTAACAAATCCAGGGGTTTGCGTGCAAAAATGCTGGCGGCTGGTCGGTGCGGACGTGTGGCTGCCCGCGTGGCCGGTGCGTGGCGACAGCTGGCGCTGACAAGGCGCCGATGAGGCGCTGACGAACCTGTGCAGCTGTATAGAGGACCGCGCCTCATTTTCCTGAAATCGCAGGGGCTAGCATGAGAGAATTCGCAGACTCAGTGTACAGGAGGACTGGACGGCGGGTTGAATACCAACAAACGCAGGGGCTCTTTAGAAAAAGAGTGTTGACTCAGTGTTGTGGCTGACGCGGCCGATCACTAAGTGCCATGTGGCATCTCTGGATTGGTGCGGTGCACCACGCAGCCTGTGCGCTGGCTGAGGTGGCACGCTGGACCGCGTCCATGGGACCATGGACCGGGTGTATACCGGTTCAACGCCAAGTTCTAATCTTGGCCGTTGGACTCGGATCTGATGGCTCCAGAAGGATTGGGAGGGGAAAGCTGGCCGCCGGTTGCTTAAAGGACGGCGGCGTTTTGACCCAGCGCGGCGGCGCCATGGGTGGCCTCGCCGGCGTCGGCCGGAATCGCGCTAGAGAGCGCGAGAGACCTCGGGGTAAGGCGCAATGGGGAGAGGAGCTCACCGGGATTCGAATGGAGGACTTCTTGCTGTCGAAGATCAACCGGAGGGGGAGAACGACGGCGGTGGCGAGCGATCTGGGTCGGAGCTCCCGCGTGCGGAAGGAAGTCGCGGCACGGCCACCCGTCGGTGCGTCGGAGTGGCTGGGCGAGGTCGTGACGCTGCTGCGACACCGGAGAGGGGGACGGGTAGTCGAGTCGGTGCGGTGGAGCTTGGCAGCTCGCTCGGTAATGGCGGCTACAGTCGGACGCGTGGAGGGGGTTTCCTCTTTTGTAGACAGAGGGGAAAAGGATAGGTGGCGGCGCGAGGTGTAGATCGGAGTCGTAGCTCGGTTTTCGTGGTGGCCCGGCCTGTGCGGGAGCGATGGTTGCACGGGGGGAAGGATAGCGATCGGTGCGAGATACGCGCGGGGTGGGGAGGACGGATCTGACGAGGATGGCCCGCACGTCGGAGAGAGAGGGACGCGGGAGGGTCTGCGCGCGGCACTGGCATGCGGGGCCCGCAGGTCGGTGACGGAGGGGAAAGGGGAATGGAAGGCTTCGGCAGCGTGCACGCGGGCTGCTCGGCGCGGGAGTGGGCCGGCGGAACTTGGCCGCTCGCCCGGTGCGGTGCGGGCCTGGCCCAGTGCGGAGAGGGGAGGGGAAGTGGGCCGGAGTGCTGGGCCGAGAGAGGGGAGCAGGCCGGTGAGAGGGAGAAGGGAAAGAGGCTGCTGCGGACTGGGCCAAAAGAGAGTGAAGGGAGGAGGGGGGGTTGGCCTTTTTCTTTTTCTTTTCTCTTTTGATTTTCTAAACTTTTCAAAAACCTTTTAAATTCAAATACAAAACCAGTTTAAAATTAAATAAATTTTGCAGAGTTTTGAAAATATTTTCCCTAGGTTTTGAAAATAAAAGTTTTGAGTTTTTTTAAAGTTTTGTAAAATTTCATAAACCTCTTATTTATTTTGTAAATAGAATAAAAGCGATTCGCCCTATTACGGGTTAAATAAATTCTTTTTCACCCAATAAAAATTATGCAACAGCATGAATGCAACAAACATCTGGCAAGGATTTTCCTCCATCTAGGATTTTGGCTATTTTATAATTAAATTCTAATTTATTTTAATTAATTTAACACCCAGGGTGTTACAAGTTCATCGGTGAAGGAGGGAACTCAGCGTAGGTTTGGTCGGGGACGAACGGCTCCGGGCTCCGAGCGGCGCTGATGGCGACTGCGGCGGCACTCCTCGGACTCCGGCGTCGGTGAAGCTCGGGAGGTGGTGCTAGCGTGAGCACCGGGTGTCCGGGGTGTAGGCGGAGTGGTGGCCGGAGTTAATCGGCCGACGGTGGCTCAGTGAGGGTTGGAACGCGGGGGCGTTTTCGCGGTAGCGTGCGGCGGCGAGGGCGAGCAGAGCTCCCGGCTCGCGTTCGCGGGAGAGGAGTGGGAGAGCAAGAGTGAGAGAGCGTGTGTGCGGGTGAGTGAGGGAGCGGTGAGGAGCGCTCGGGGTCTTGGCTGTGGCCTTGGTCGGCCGGTGGTCGTGGCGGGGGCCTCGGCGGCGCGGCAGGCGAGGCGGTGGCAGGCGGCTCGGCAGGCGAGGGTTGCGCGCGAGAGGGCGAGCAATATAGCTTGCGTGATCGGGCGGAGAAGATCGAGCGATGATAGGCGGGCGCGGATCCTCGGCAGGGAAGAACGGCCACGTGGCCGTGTCGCCGGCGTACGGCGCGGTCGCGGGTCGGGCGAGCGCACGGCGCGCGCGAGAGCGGCGCGGGGTGCGCGGCGTGGGCCTGGGCCGAAAGGCCGATTGGGCCGAAAGTGAGGGCGCGGGAAAAAAATCGTTTTCCTTTTCTTTTTCCAAAAACTTTTGAAACTTTGACCATTCAAAAATAGTTTCAAAAACTCCAAACTAGGTTTTGACCCAAAAATAAAAGTTACTCAAAATAGTTTTCTCTACAATTTTCATATAAGACACTTTTTCTGAAAACCATTTTTACAACCTCCACATAAATAAAGCCAATTTTTGAGACTTAAACTATTTTGTTTTCCTCATTTTTATTTGATAAACTATTTTGAACTAGGTCAAGATGCCAACAAGAAAAACACTTTATTCAATGAAACTATTTGGCAAGTTAGAAAGTCACTCAAACAAGTCCAAAAGAAACCAGAGGTTCAATTAAATAAATCAGAGATAAAAGCACTTTGATGCACATGAAATGATGCAATGCATTGGTTATGCATTTTAGTAGCTAAATGTAGTTCCTAATGCAGTGCTTGACACTAGGGTGTCGCACGTACCACATCCACTCTCTCACCAACATATGTGGAAGGTAATGAAATGGTTGGTGAGAACAAAGATTATACATGTGGTGCTTCTACTTCCTATAGTTCTTGCGAGACTAACATTTTGAAGGAAGAAGAAGCTTGTGATCGGTGGAGGCCAAATGATGAATCCACTTCACCGGAATGCTCAACTATTCATGCCACCTCTCATGTATGTCTTGTGACAAAGGGTAAGAAGGTAAAATCAAAAGCCAAACCTTCTCCACCTCCTAGTGACATCTCTAGTAGTGATCTTAGTGATACCTCTAGTGATGATGATTCTAGTGATGAGGAAATAAACAACATAACTATGAATTTGGATAGAAAAAGCAAGTTCTTTATTTCTCAACTGATGGATGATTTAGAGGCAACACAAGCTGAGTTAGAGAAGAGAGAAAAGACTTTAATCAAGCAAGAAAATCTCTACATAGCTAGTGATGAAGCTCTTGCATTGGCAAGAAGTGAGGTGGACACCTTGCACGAGGCCTTGGCCAAAGAGCAAGATGCCCATGCTCTCATAAAGAAGGATTACATTGCTCTCCAACACAAGCATACCGAGCTTGGGGAGCAATTTAGTCTTCTTTGGGAGAGCAACTCACATCTTTCCAAAGCAAGTGATGTCTCTAGTCCTTCCACTAGTCAAGGTTGTGGAAAATGCATTAATCTTGATTTGAATATTTATGCCACTAACCTTGCTAATATGGAGGTTATGAGAAAAGAAATTGCTAGGCTCAATGAAATCATAGCAAGTGGGTGCATGGATGGAAAAGCACAATATGGTGGCACAAAGGTGGCAAGTGGCTTACAAGATGTGCAGTTTGAGAGGAAGGAGCAGATTGGTACAGATCAGCCTGCACAGATGGTGGCACAACAACATCCCCGAGTAGCATAGCCACCTAAGGGCGGCAGTGTCGCTGTGAAGGGTGGTAGTGCCGCCCCCACAGAAAAAGGAAGGCTGCCAATCTAACTGCGGATCAAACTAAGCCTAAGAAGATGGTGCCCAAGCAAAAGCAGGTTCCATAGAAGCTAAAAGAATCAATGTGGGTGACTCAAAACAAGGTGCAACATCAACAAAAGATGACTCTCATCACTTGCTTCAAGTGCAAGAAAGAGGGTCACCATATAAGGGATTGCTCCTTGAAGAAAGAAGCAAAGGTTGTTGACACCAGAATTTGGTCGATAATATCAAAAGCAAGAAGGATTCCTATTTGAAATAATATTTTGGATCCGGTTAGGAAATATTATTTAATATATTTTTGGAAATATATCAGATCTGGGAATTCCTCACGTGAAGATATGCATACACATGCGGCACCAAGACTTGCATGTTCATCTATTTGCATGTACGACCAATTAAGGTATTTGGCCATGTCTATTCCTAATTCAGGTAATATATGGTTATATGCTGCTAGCGCTACATGAGGAAAAAGGAATATATTTTATTTGGGTGCAACTCAGCAATGGAAAAAGGAAAGACATGTATACGTATATGGCAAGGTTAAACGTACGTGCAAGCATCAGAAGGATATGGCAAGGTTAAACGTACGTGCAAGCATCAGAAGAATATGGCAAGGTTAAACGTACGTACAAGCATGATCAGGTATCAGAAGAATATGGAAGCAGGATAGCGTACTTTATCATGGTGGTGGACGATTGGCCGTTTGATTAACAAGCAAGCAAGGGCATGTGCATCAACATGGATTTCACATAAAGGAGAATGTAGACTCCATATATCTCAATATTTGTTTAAATGTATTTTGTTATTAGGCAAGTCCATTTGGGACTCTTATCCACCTAGGGTATAAATATAAACCCTCGACCATTGTAAAACTGTTCACAACCACATCAATACAAACCGGCCCCTGTGCCACCTATTCGAGTCCTTAGTCGTGTCGTCGAGTTCTTCGAGAGGAATCATCGATCCGTCGACCTCCGTAAATACCGGCAACCTTGTTATCATGTCTAGTATCGTGCGGCGGATTTAGATATGGTGCAAGTAGTCTCGTATGTTAAGCTTAGTATCGTGCGGCGGATTTAAGCTTATGACGGGAAGTTTTTGCTTATGCCTTGTATCGTGCGGCGGATTGAGTCATGAGTAAAAATAGTTATCGGCTCTGTTAGATTTGGCAGATCTAATAGATTCATTAAGTTATCACATGTCGTATGTTTTATTTATTTAATTCATACAACACTTTTTGCCCAATCTAGATTGATCTTCGTTCGGCCTTGTTGCATGAGTTCGCTCGCGCTTTTGCTTATTATAAGACGGTAATGGCTGAATTGGTTTTCAATCTAGATTGTTACATGTTGTGGGTTCATGCATGCCGATTATGTTTAGGCTTTGATAGAACTAGGTGTTGTGCGGCAGGCGCAGGTTTTAAATTAGTTTAATCATGCTTTGCTTGTATGTTTCTTCTTCATGGACCCCAGTTCGGTTGTTTTGCCGATTCTGGTTAAGCTTACACAAGTAATGAGCAAATATGGATCTGTTTAGGTATACATGTGCTTTTAGCTTCTTATAATTAGATCATATCATGCGGTGGATTAATCTAATTATAAGGAATGGTGTAGATTTATAGCAAGTGGTATCATGCGGTGGATTAGCTTGCTTGAATTTATACTCGACGGGTTTATGAAGGCTGGACGTGCGGCAGATCAGCTGGATTGGCCTATGCACGTGTTATCTAGATAGATTTATATTTATGAGTTACCCTTTATATCTTATTGCTACATATGTGTTCGGTATTCAACATGTTTATGATTTATGTTTATACTTGCCGAATGACATTATAGACCTATTTCGACAAACAGCTTTCATAGCTGTGTGCCGTCGTGATTGGCTTTCAAAGCCGTACATATAGAACTGTCTGGTCACACCCGACACGTTCCAAGGTATTCTCACACTTTTTATCCCTTGTTGGTTTTCAGGTCAAACCGACTGGCACGCTTCCGGAACCAGAACGCTCCGGGCACCCGATTTAAGCCAGCCTTCGTTCGGCTTGCTGTGTGCCTGACGCGGGACGACACGTTTTGCGTCAACACACTTTTTGGCACGCCCAGTGGGACAATAATCGTTTGATCGAGAGTCAGATTTCTATTGGCTTATATTTCATCAATAAGGATCGGCCAAGAAAAGTCACAACAATATTCTACACTTAGTCGATGATCTTCCAATATAAGATTATGATGATATTTTTCCTATTGACATCGGTTTTAAGACATCAAGTTGATCTCCTAATTGGAAGCCTAGAAACTAAAACGTTGAATGACAGCTGCACCGTAAATGGGCCTATTCGGTTATCTGAATCGGCTATTCAAGGTAGTCACAAGCCGATCACATACATGTGTGGAATTGGATGTGATGGTTCTGGTGGTTACATGTGTGGGATCGGCCGGGGGCCACGAGTTGTTATTATTCGGCAAGAAGAGTCATGGAGTATGTTGAGTTGATCAGGCTCAGAGTTGAGAAGGACGAGATAGATAGCCGATCATCAGTTTTAAAAAAAATTATCTATTGGTGGAGATTTGGACTCGCCACGCATATACATTACACAACATCGAGTGATTCATCATGAAGAGGGACAAGATGAATGACTTCCATTGACTCCTTCATCTTCAACGATGGTTTGTGTGACTCTACCCTTATTTTTCAAACAATGCTTGAAGTTTAGAATTAAAAAAAAATAAAAGGGCAAAATTTATGATGTTGCATCTCCATGATAATTTAAAATCTTGAAGATAATAGTCATATATGATATAAATAATGTTCTAGCTTATCTATTGTTGAGATGATAAATGTATACTCTGTTTTATGTTTTATCCGTGTCTAATTTATAGCTTTGATTTCTCTAAATTTGGGTTTAGTGGTTATAATATTTATCTAGAAATCTTTAAAACTTGCGGGTCACATGCAGTTTAAACTTTGTCTAAAAGTGATCGTAAAATATGAATGGGGATAGAATTTGCTACGACATTATTCTAAGGGATACTTTAATTCTGGAGAATTTATAAAATAAAATTTTCTTAAATATCATATTGAGCTTTGTCAAACTGTTGAGACTTTTAGTGAGATTATAGTCATATTCCCAAGATCAAGATTTACAATATAATTAATAATATCATGTGCATGCACTCTTTCTTTGATTAAAGTATATGAGGCTATTTTTTGCTCTAAAAAAAACTCAGAAATAAAAATGACGGGCACGTGTCCGCCAGAACTGAGTTAGAAAAATAACGGTCACGTGATCGCCAAATAAAATAAAAGATGACCAAAGGTCCAGTAGCCTCATATATTTTAAAATGACTAAGAGAGAATGATATGTAGAAGAACAAAAAATCTTTACTCACGCTTCTTGATCTAAGTATATGACTTGTATCTCCTTATAGTCCAGTTTTTGACTTTGCAATATTGTGTGATATCTTTCATACTCGGAAATAAAAATGACGAACAAGTGTTCGCCGAAACCGAGAAGAATATAAAAACTCGAGAAGAAAAGTGTTCGAAGAATGAAAGATAAGCAGTTCTATTTTTGTTTTGTTTTGCGATTTACTGACAGATTTAGTCAAAGCTAAAAGCCCCATGGTTGAATAGAAAGAAAGATAGCTAGAATACCGTTTTATTCAAATTTAAGAGAAATCTTAGTTATAAATGTGATACTCTTAAGATATAGTCAGCATTGCAACATCTTCTGATCAACAACAAAATGGAGAACTATTATATTTATACATATATGCATTTACTGTTAACCTATTTCCACATGTATTGGAGGTTTATTATTTTACAGGAAAATTGTGGAAATTCAGCGAGATCACGCTATTGTTGCCATTGAGTTCCTTGGTTTCTTGGAAGAGACATTGATATATTAGAGATCATTAGTTGGTAATTCCTGAGAAACATTTCATCGGCTACTGAGAGGGCCGATTATAGTAAGGACTACTACTAATGTTGAATCTATAGTCTGAGTCAATCAGTTTGTTGGCAGCCAGTCGAAGGTATCAAGTTATACAGGCTAATAATGGAAAAGCATTTACAGTTCACTCCAGATTTTGATGCTCATAATCAACCGCAAGCAAGAGACCGATGTTTATTGTTTCCAGATGACCGATTGCGATTATAAAGTCAGGAAGTCAAGTCGAAAAAAGGTAATCGGTATGGAGCTCATGCAAAGGTCAGAAGACATCAACTTAGAAAGAGCAGATCAATAGACTGGAATAGTTCGAAGCATGAAGAATTCATACTCCGAACTCGGGGGGCCTGTGTTGACACCAGAATTTGGTCGATAATATCAAAAGCAAGAAGGATTCCTATTTGAAATAATATTTTGGATCCGGTTAGGAAATATGGGAATTCCTCACGTGAAGATATGCATACACATGCGGCACCAAGACTTGCATGTTCATCTATTTGCATGTACGACCAATTAAGGTATTTGGCCATGTCTATTCCTAATTCAGGTAATATATGGTTATATGCTGCTAGCGCTACATGAGGAAAAAGGAATATATTTTATTTGGGTGCAACTCAGCAATGGAAAAAGGAAAGACATGTATACGTATATGGCAAGGTTAAACGTACGTGCAAGCATCAGAAGGATATGGCAAGGTTAAATGTATGTGCAAGCATCAGAAGAATATGGCAAGGTTAAACGTACGTACAAGCATGATCAGGTATCAGAAGAATATGGAAGCAGGATAGCGTACTTTATCATGGTGGTGGACGATTGGCCGTTTGATTAACAAGCAAGCAAGGGCATGTGCATCAGCATGGATTTCACATAAAGGAGAATGTAGACTCCATATATCTCAATATTTGTTTAAATGTATTTTGTTATTAGGCAAGTCCGTTTGGGACTCTTATCCACCTAGGGTATAAATATAAACCCTCGGCCATTGTAAAACTGTTCACAACCACATCAATACAAACCGGCCCCTATGCCACCTATTCGAGTCCTTAGTCGTGTCGTCGAGTTCTTCGAGAGGAATCATCGATCCGTCGACCTCCGTAAGTACCGGCAACCTTGTTATCATGTCTAGTATCGTGCGGCGGATTTAGATATGGTGCAAGTAGTCTCGTATGTTAAGCTTAGTATCGTGCGGCGGATTTAAGCTTATGACAGGAAGTTTTTGCTTATGCCTTGTATCGTGCGACGGATTGAGTCATGAGTAAAAATAGTTATTGGCTCTGTTAGATTTGGCAGATCTAATAGATTCATTAAGTTATCACGTGTCGTTTGTTTTATTTAATATTGATCTTCGTTCGGCCTTGTTGCGTGAGTTCGCTCGCGCTTTTGCTTATTATAAGACGGTAATGGCCGAATTGGTTTTCAATCTAGATTGTTACATGTTGTGGGTTCATGCATGCCGATTATGTTTAGGCTTTGATAGAACTGGGTGTCGTGCGGCAGGCGTAGGTTTTAGATTAGTTTAATCATGCTTTGCTTGTATGTTTCTTCTTCATGGACCCCAGTTCGGTTGTTTTGCCGATTCTGGTTAAGCTTACACAAGTAATGAGTAAATATGGATCTGTTTAGGTATACATGTGCTTTTAGCTTCTTATAATTAGATCGTATCATGCGGTGGATTAATCTAATTATAAGGAGTGGTGTAGATTTATAGCAAGTGGTATCATGCGGTGGATTAGCTTGCTTGAATTTATACTCGACGGGTTTATGAAGGCTGGACGTGCGGCAGATCAGCTGGATTGACCTATGCACGTGTTATCTAGATAGATTTATATTTATGAGTTACCCTTTATATCTTATTGCTACATATGTGTTCGGTATTCAACATGTTTATGATTTATCTTTATACTTGCCGAATGACATTATAGACCTGTTTCGACAAACAGCTTTCATAGTTGTGTGCCGTCGTGATTGGCTTTCAAAGCCGTACATATGGAACTGTCTGGTCACATCCGACACGTTCCAAGGTATTCTCACACTTTTTATCCCTTGTTGGTTTTCAGGTCAAACCGACTGGCACGCTTCCGGAACCAGAACGCTCCGGGCACCCGATTTAAGCCAGCCTTCGTTCGGCTTGTTGTGTGCCTGACGCGGGACGACACGTTTTGCGTCAACAAAGGTCATGAGCAAAATTCAAGAGAAGAAAAAATTGGCTCATGTCAAGTGCTCCAACATGGGACAAAATGCTTCTATGTGTTCCAACAAGGTTGATGACCAATTCACACTTCCAAACAAGAAGACAAGAAGAAGCAAGAGGAAGTGTTATGAGTGCAATTAGAGGGGTCATGAAGTTGCATCATACCCCTACATGAAGGACAAAGGCTTGCTATCATCAAGAAAGAGGCACTTTAGCAAGGTAGCAAGCAAATTGCAAGAAGAAAAGGCTAAGAAGAACAAGACACGCCTATGCTACACTTGCAAGGGAAAGGGACACCTAAGCGTGGATTGTCCCATGGGTAACACTCTTAAGCCTAAATTGTCAATTGATTCAAAATTGCTTAGGAGACCCAAAAATGACACTTGTGCTAGAAATGTGATTGGTTCACCACATGCTAGCACAAAGGCCATTTGGGTGCCTAAGTCTCTTGTGACTAACCTTAATGGACCCAACATGGTTTGGGTTCCAAATTGTGCTTGATGAGTGTTGTAGGTACTTGAAGGTGATATGAGGCTTTGGGGTGCTTGAGCAAGTTGATTGAAAAATATTCACTCAAGATATCAACCAATTCATATTGTCTTTTATTATATGCTTGACCCGAAGATAATTTGATGGAAATATTTAGAACTTCATATTCACCTATGTAACAAGTACCTAACCCTTGTAGGCTAGCCACTTAACTTGTGTAGTATCTAGTAGTTCATAAATATGTGTTGTTTGTGAATTATTAGGAGTGGCTAGAGCATTTCAAGTTTAATTGAATCATTTGCCATATGATGCTTTTAATGGCTCTCTAGTAGACCAAGATCTTGTTCATGTTGTAGGTAATGAGGATATTCCTTAGGAGGCCATCGAGCACTTGGCTATCAATGATATTAGGCCACAAATAATCAAAGTCACTTAATTGAAGAGTGAAGATGGGGAGACCACATCAACCATTATATTTCCAGAAGGGTGGTAACATCTAAATCTCAAGTGCAATTTATTTCAAATCTTATCATCTTGTGTCTTGTGTAGCCACTTAGGGAAGAAAAGCACTTGAGAATATATATTGGTTGTTGGTCATCAAAGAAAAGTGTAATTGGAATTGAATTGATCATCTACACCAAGCAACATAGATGATTTGAGTTTCCTTTATGGACCTCAAACCAAGAATTTCAAGAAAGCTCAAGTAGAGGCACTTATCACACAAATATCAAGAATTCTCTATTTGATGGAATCTTGTCATATGGTAGATTGGCAAATTCTTATTCTCATCCTATGGCCATCTACATGCTCAAATGGTTGTGATTATTTCTTGGCAAGCTAAATTTGATTATTCTATTGTTGCCATGACCTAGACATAGAGTGAAATTCCATGTTCTTAAATGAATAGAGTGCTATGTGAGAAATTCAAATACTTAGAGCACTTATAAAAGGGAGAATTTACTCTATGACTAGAGTTGTGAGACTAACCATTTCTCTAAGTGATTTATGCAGTCTCACTAAATGAGAATATGTTTCTCAAATTGTGTGTGCTATCATATCAATTCCATAAATCCAAAACTATGTGATGTATTCTCTCTAGCTATTTTGGAATTGCTTCATCTATGTTAGCCACTCACCATAATATGGCTTAAATCTACTCTTTGGACTTAAATGACCAACCATGCACATTAACATTTCCATTCCACTCAAAAGAGTGTGCATGAGGCAATAAGGGAGATTTAGTTCATGTTATGAGGTTTCTCTATTTTAGTAGCCCACTTGCCTTCCACACATAAAGGGATGCTAAATGAGAAACTAGCGCTTGTGTTACTAATGTTCTCTTGTGTTTGAGCTTATTCATAGGAAATCAATAAGAAGAGGTTGTGCTTATTTATTTGTATGGATCACAAGCCTAAAGGTTACTCTTCACCTAAAGTAAGATAAGGTTGCTAAAGGCTAAAGAGATCAAAATATGAGTTGAATTGACAAATCAAGTTTGAGGTTGAAATGGATGACCTATATTGGAAGAATTCACAAGATTTCAATCATTGACAAGAGGACTGAATGGTAATGACATCTTGTGAGTGTTCTGACGGACCAGGATATCAGAGATATCATCAGTAGATGATTACTCCGATTAATCCCGGACGGCGCAGGAGATCCGAAGACTCGTTACGCAGTGTACTTGGATTAGGACTCCGATTTGTAACTTAGCCGAGTTGTTAAGGGAAGTCTTGTAATTAGAATAGGACTCTACCTTTGTAACCGGCTAGGACTCGGACTACGCTAAGGCTTACCCGGATATATAAGGGGAGCCGGGCACAGGTCCTAGATCATCGAACATTGAATCATAATCATACATAAGGCACACGCCGCACTAGACGTAAGGTATTATGCTATTCAGCAGCCTGAACCAGTATAAATCGCTGTCCCTGTGTACTCACCGGGTCCTACAAACGCCGATCCCCACCGAACAAATTGTCTGAGATTACTCAAGATGAGTTGTCGGTTAACAAACACCGACAGCTGGTGCGCCAGGTAGGGGCTTTCGGCGATTCGACGACCAAGAGCCCGGCAAACCACGACAATATGTTCTCGGCAGGATCAATTTTCGTTTTTGGCTCATGGACTTGCATTACGGATGATCAAGGAAAGCTGCATCGACAACTTCACACTGATCCAAAAGTGCAAGCTACGCCAAAGATGGATGATCTCGCTCAGAGCCTAGCAAAACTCGCGGTTCAAGATCCGCGAGATTCCGAGGGCCAACTTGAATCATCTGACTCCTACTCGAACTCAAATTCAGAGAACAAAAAGGACTCGGAGATCAAACCTGGCATCACCTTTGGGCTACGGAACTCAGCACAAGACTTCCAAGACATAGTCGATTCAAAGTTAAAAGAGTATCAAGAGATACCTTTGACAGGAGCTCAACAAGGACTATTCTTCAGCTCTACCGCAGAGGGGAACATCGTTCATTGGCCAATACAGCCAGCTCCGGCTAGGCTAGTTGGCACAATCGATCAACAACTTCCATACCAGTACGGACATCAGCTCCCCATTGAGGAACTCGACACCTCAACAGAACTAATCTCCGGAACCTCTAGTTTGGGATCAGTTACACCAGGATCACCAAACCAGGGTTACACTCGTGAAGTCTTCATGGCAGGGCATCAGTCATCTCTACGACCACCAACCCCACCAGACGTCTTCCCGGACGACGAAACTCTGAGCATGATATCTGACAATGATCCCGAAGGACCCGTCGAGACTGAGTCCTTAAAAGCTGAGAGACTTCGAAGGAATCAAGCAAAGGAGGCCCGCAGAAGGCGAGCAACTCACCGCAAGGAAGCTATAGACCGCTACAATGCACGACTTGACGAGTACAACACTCAGAGACGTCTCGAGGGAGACGCGGAAGATCGAGCTCACGCTCAACGTGACTAGGAGCATCAGTCTCAGAACGAGCACAATCGTCGATGAGCCGATTGCTCCCGTAACCTCGAGCCTGAGTTCATGAGGGTCGCTGGTCACAAGGTTTTCCAGACACCCTACTAGAACATCATGGCCCTAGCCACAGAGATGGGAGCCAAAGACAATCGCACCCTCGAGGAAGAGTGACGACTGGTCATGCTTCAGACTACCGCGCTACAACTTCGGGGATGGAATCTTGAGTCCTTAGCTGACGAACAAGCCTCCTCCCACCCGAGCCAAAGGCGGCCCATTCAAGAGCGACTCGGTCGAGTCCCAGCAAGGAGTCATCTGGGCCACCGATTACCCGATCAAGCTGAGGGAGGAGCCGAATCTTCATACAGAGGGGTTGCAGTTGCAGCATCTGAGGCAGTTGATCGCTTCCCCTGCTTTTGCCAAAGGCTTCGAGCAGTCTCGTTCCCGTGAAAATTCAAACCCGGGAACTACTCCAAGTACGACGGGAAGACAGAACCTAAACGATGGCTCAGGTTGTATGCTCAAGCAATCGAGCTAGCTGGTGGAAGCAACGACGTCAAAGCACTCTACCTCCCAATGGCCCTAGAGACAATGCCGCTTGCTTGGTTTGATAGACTTAAACCCGAATCCGTCGACTCCTGGGAACAACTACATCGTATCTTCGTCGGAAACTTTGCTGGTGTCCCAGAGAGATCAGACCCCAGGACTAAGCTTAGAACCTGCAAGCAACATAAAAACGAGTCAATGCGGGAGTACTATAGACGATTCTCAGAAATCCGTTCTACAGTATCCGACACCACAGACAGAGAAGTAATTGACCTCTTCGGCAACGGCATTTGTGAAAGGTACAATTACAAAAACTTCATTAAGCAGGACCCAACCACCGCAGATGAGTTTCATCGGGCCGTAAACTCCATGATGGCGATAGAAGAACGCACACAGGAGTGCTTCCCCGACAGAAACACACAAGGTTGTCGAGGGAACAACCAGAGAGGTAACCAGGCACCACAGCAAACCACCCGGAAAAGGGCAGGAGACAATACTGTTGCTGCCATGGAACCTCAGAAGAAGAGAAACAAGCCATATACCTTTGACGACTTGCTCGACGGGCCCTGCCCCTTCCACCCGAAAAGTGGACATCAAGCTAGGCACTGCCGACAGCTCAAGGAACGAGGCCTGAATCCCGACTTCAACAAAAACAAGAAAGACAAAGGCAAAAGGACAGCTGAGGACCCTCCGCAGGACAATGGTGGTTTCCAACACCCCAAAGGGACAATCAATGTCATCTTTGGGGGTGTGACCACCAGCGACAGTAAGTGGTGGTTTCCAACACCCCAAAGGGACAATCAATGTCATCTTTGGGGGTGTGACCACCAGCGACAGTAAGAGGCTCCAGAAGCTTTCTCTTCGAGAAATTATGTCGACTGAACCAGCGACGCCCAAATACCTCGATTGGTCTGAGCATTCGATTAATTTCTCCAGAGCCGATCAATGGACTAGTGTCTCCAATGCAGGGCACTACCCGCTTGTATTGGACCCCACGGTTGCAGGATATACACTTGGAAGGGTACTCATTGATGGCGGGGCAGGACTCAATGTCATCTTGCAAGCACCCTAAGAAAGATGAATCTAGATCTTGCAACTCAGCTCACACCATCAACTGCTCCTTTTTACGGCATAGTACCCGGAAAAGCCGTTGTACCACTCGGAAAGATCATACTACCCGTCACTTTTGGAACTCCGGCCAATTACAGAACGGAGTACATTAGTTTCGAGGTAGCGGACTTCGAGTCATCATATCATGCCATATTTGGGCGACCTGCTATTGCCAAGTTGATGGCAATACCCCACTACCCGTACCTCTTATTGAAGATGCAGGGTCCCAAAGGAATCTTAACCTTCAGAGGCGACCTGAAGCGGTAATTTGATTGTGACACAGAGGCTGTCCACATCGCTGAAGAACTGAAAGTGCTACCAGAAAGCGACCAGAGGGGGGTGAATGGGAGCTTAAAGTTTCCTTTCGAAAACTATTAGCCTCTGTCCCAGAAAATCAATCCCCTTGAGCAAAACCGATGCGCGTGATGTCCAGGACCCAAGAGAATGGGTGGATGTTCCCTAGGAACACAGCGGGACACCACAAAAACTTCCTCACCCAAGTTCACGCAAGTCAACTAGTGATAGGATGAGCTTTGGGTAACCTCAACCTCCCCCGAGCAACGCGAGGGGGATTCAGGCTATTTTGCAAAGCAGGAAGTCCAATTTCAGTAGAGCACGAAGTAGGAAATCCAACGCAACAAGAGGATCTCAAAATGAGAGTCGGACGAACAAACTGCGGAAGAAAACGTGCGAAAACAGTCGCATCGGACGCTGGCCTGCGTCCGATGACTCAGCACCGGACGCGTCCGATGCAAACAGGAACTTCCTGGAACCCTACTGGACAGGCATTGGACGCTGCTACAGTGAAACCCTAGCGTCCGATGCTTGACCCCCGGTGCGTCCGATGGCAACGGACGCTCCGATGGTAGCGTCCGATGCTCCTTAAAACTGTCTGTCAGGTGACACGTGGCATCGGACGCGTCCGCTAGTATGAATCAGCGTTCGATGGTCCCGACACCAGCGTCCGATGCTCCCAGACCAAAACTGTTCTTCCATGAAAATCACCCGATCTCCTCCGAATCAAAAGCACTAAGGCCTAGACTTGGTATGAGGAGTTCCAAGGATGTTAGTGAGCTATCCCAACGGAATCATGGCTCGAACCTAACCCCAAATCGGTGAATTGGAAGAATTCGAGACTAAGGAGAAATAACCGATCCAAAACTAAAATCGCTCGATCTCCTAGACCATGAGGTTAGAGGTGAATTCCTTCGGTGGAAAGAAGTGCCTCACGATCTAGAACAACTTGGTTCAAATGGATTTGTAAAAGACGCACTGAGCAAAGAGATCAATCGATGGGAAAATCGTGGCAAAAAGCAATCCGCGAAGAACACGAACAAATCGCAAATCACAACCACGAATTTGCAACCGTGTGGCTACCACACACTACAATAGTGAGATTACGGTCTCACTTCCTCAAAATCTCACGGACACAGAGGTATTGTTCTCAACTCTGTGGATCTCAAGTTCGCTACAGCAGGGATGTGGGAGAGCAAGAAACCCTAGAAGCAAAAGAGCAAATGACTGACATAGATGGGGAGGTGGGTGTCTCCCCCTACTTATCCTAATCCTAACTAAACCTAATTCCCACTCTACCCCTAACTACTTACAGAGCGAACCAGCTAAACCCTAGGGTTATTCTGGACCAACTCCATGGTAGGTGTATCCGACGGCCACGCCTGCACAAACTGAAGCGTTGCCTCGACGCAACCTCCCGATTGCCGCCACATGCCGCCCTCGCTCTGCACCCCCGGTTTTGTGGCCCAAACCGGGAAACCAGCCTTTTCCAACCAACCCCCGGTTTTGAGGCCCAAACTGGGATACCAGCCTTCAAGTCCATCCCCTGGTTTTGAGGCCGAAACCAGGAAACCCTCAGCGCCCGAGTTTTGTGGCCCAAACTCGGAAACCTGCCCGCACCCAGGTTTTGAGGCCCAAACCTGGAAACCGTCCTCAGCTCGAGTTTTGTGGCCCAAACTCGGCAAACCCGCAGCACCGAGGTTTTGAGGCCCAAACCTGGAAACCGTCCACCGGTGGTTTTTCTCTGGCTCAACCACCAAACCGGAGCTGTAGAGGGGATGCACCACCCATGCACACCGTCCACCGACACGTGTCCCCAGGTCCTCGACCCGAGCAACAACGTGCCTCGCAAGTCTCCGCTCGTCGCTGTCCCAGGCTGTCAGCCACCACAGCTGATCCTCAGGCCCTCCGGACCCTCAGTCCAAGCCTCACGTCCGCCCTTCGCCGCTCCCGGTTCGTCGGCACGACACGTCTCTACTTGACCTTCACCTCGCCTTCGATCACTGTCTGTGCTCGACACCTGCACAACACAAGCCAAAGAACCTGCGATCAAACCCGTTGACAATCACTCATCACACCGAGACTCGGCATACACCCATGTATCCGCAATCTCCCCCTTGATGAGTGCATTGTCAACTACTCACATAAATCATAATGAAGGAAGAAGGAGGAAGAAGGAGAATAGAGAACTTGACCAAATGACCCAAAAGCATAACAAAGCCAAAGAAGGTCAAGTGGAAGAAGCGAAACAACTTGGTCCCCAAAGACATGGGCAACGGCTCGGCGCAACTAAGCAAAGCAAAGCTAGCCCTCAAGAAGAGGTAGAACAGGCTCAACACCGCTAGCAAATACCAATTGGAAACTCTAGAAAAAGAGCTCAACACCAATTGAAGCAGAAAGAGAAATCGAAGCAATTGCTAGTCCCTCAAGATAGAGGCACAGAGGCTCAACACAACTAGCAAGGAAAGCTCGATACCAATGCCTTACGGCCAACAAGCCAAACATGCTCCGAACCAATCGAAAACAAAAGCCTTGAAAAATGTTTGCTAGTCCCTCAAGATAAAGGCAAAAGGCTCAACACAACTAGCAAACTCCCCCTCGAAAAGTGCAAGCAACTAGGGACTCCCCCTTAGTTAAACATCCAGGGAACACATGATTTGTCAAAAATTCTCCCCCTTAGTTGAAAATGCACTTATCAAGCGAAGAAAGCATCAACAAGCGAAATTTCTCCCCCTTGACCAAAAACCTCCCCTTCCAAAATGCATATGAGTCAGAATGCAAGTTAGCAGCTTCAGGCATTTAGTCAAAAGAATGCAAAGATGCTCTAAACAGTATAACTCCAATGACACAACTAAGCACTCATATGGCAAAGGCTCAAACTGATCACCAAGTACGAAAGATGAACATTTGAGCAAAAGTGAGCAGATTTGAGTCAAAAGATAGTCACCATCAAAATAGCACTACACATCTATAGGTAGAATTTGAACAAGTGCTAATCATGTATACAAGGTGAACTACCCCTAGGAAAGTTCAATCATCATGCTTAAGAATGAAACATACACTTGTGATTTCAGTTTTAGATCGGAGTTGCAGCGGTGAAATTTCACAAGTTCAAACATTTGCATGTGATTGCGAGAGGTTGAAAACTTGTCATTGCCTAACTTTTCAACCGAGCGAAGCCTATGCCGAAGCAATCAGAAGCTTAAAGCTACGGTTTTGGTCATACACTACACGGCTCAAGTTTAACTCAAAGTGCAATGAGAAACAGTCTCGATACCGTGATGTGTTGACAAGCAATCCCATCTCGATCTTTTCATTTCACTAAGACTTGGTTCAAATTTTAAGATAGGATATGAACAGACCAAGCAAGTGAGTGACTCAGAACTAGAGACATAGCAACCTAGCATATATGAAAAGCACAAATGAACTCAACACATCCTACACATGCTAGTTGCATATCTCAATGGTGAACATTTTCAGATTTTATGTACATTAAGCATATTCACAATTCCAGAATAGCTCAGCTCACAACATGTACTAGTGATCAGAAAGAGCATAAGCTACAAGCATCAACATAAGCATCGGAGCATACTACATAGAGCATAATTACATGCTAGTGATTATAAACATGAAGCTTAGAATGTAAAAGCGTATGCTAAAAAGCGAAAGAAAAGAAAGAGAAACGAAAAGAGTTAGTCTATCATACAAGATCAAAATGTTTCCCCCATCTAAAAGGGGAAACACACACCAAGCTCACCCCTCAACCGATTAAAGGTTGATTCGTCTAAAGGCTTGGTGAAAATATCAGCCAGTTGATGATGAGTATCGACATGGCGAAGGTCGATATCACCCTTCTCCTGGTGGTCTCGCAGAAAATGAAAGCGCACATCAATGTGTTTGGTCTTCGAGTGAAGCACGGGGTTCTTAGCAACGCTAATAGCACTCGTGCTGTCACAAAGCAAAGGCACGCGAGAAAAGCTCAGACCAAAATCACGCAAAGTGGCCATCATCCAAAGCAGTTGGGAACAACAGCTAGCCGCAGCAACATATTGAGCCTCTGTGGTAGACTGAGCGACACTAGACTGCTTGCGAGAAGACCACGATACAAGAGAAGAACCAATTAATTGGCAAGTCCCAGAAGTGGACTTGCGCTCAATACGGCAACCAGCAAAATCCGCATCCGAATAACTGCAAAGGGAGAGGGTGGAGGAAGCAGAATACCAAATCCCGAACTCAGGTGTGAAACGAAGGTACCTGAAAATCCGCTTCACCGCCTGACGGTGAGAAGTGCGCGGCGACGCCTGAAAGCGCGCGCACAGACACACCGCGAACTGGATGTCCGGGCGTGTCGCCGTCAGGTAGAGCAGCGACCCGATCATGCTTCGGTACTCCTTCTGGTCCACTGCTTCTCCATCCTTGTCCGCATCCAGGGCAGTCGTCGTCGACATGGGTGTTGGAAGAGGCTTGGTCTCACCCATATTGAACCGCTTCAGCAAGTCCTTGGTGTACTTGCCCTGGTGCACAAACGTTCCCTCTCGGGATTGCTTAATTTGCAACCCGAGAAAGAATGTCAGCTCGCCCATCATGCTCATCTCGAACTCCCTGCTCATAGTATCTGGACCGAGTGACTCGTTCGTTAATGTTGCCGATCATCTGCTGAGGGGGGTGCTGGCGCTGGATGTGTCGTGGAGCCTCCCAGGAAGAAGTAGCCTCCCCCTCAACAGCAGCTGGTGCCTCCCCGGGTACAAAAGGTACCGCTCGGGGTGGCGGATCCCACGGCCCCCAGGAAGAAGACGTGTCGGGGCCGTGAGTCATAGTAGAAGCCGCTCCTTGCGGCACAGCAGGTGGAGGGGGTGCTGGATCATCCATGCCTTCAGCATCCTCGTCCTCATCATCAAAAAGAGGCTCACCAACCTCATGATCACCTGCACGCTCAAAACGAGAAGAAGGACAAACAAGGGTCTCATCGAAGGTGACATCTGATGTCTCCATGACTCGGTTAGTATCAAGGTTAAGTACACGATATGCGCGAGTGTGAGTGCCATAACCTAAAAATACACCGTCAGAAGAACGAGACTCAAATTTGTCCAGGTTGCCTTTCTTCAAAATAAAACAGTGGCAACCGAAGACTCTAAAATAACTCACCTTGGGTTGTCTACCAAAACGCAACTCATAAGAGGTCTTCTTCAAGAAAGCTCTCAGAAAAATGCGATTTGAAATGTAGCATGCAGTGTTCATAGCCTCGGCCCAATATCGCCTAGGAGTCCTATGCTCATCGAGCATCGTCCTGGCCATCTCAACAAGGGTCCGATTCTTCCTCTCCACAACACCATTTTGGGGCGGTGTGTAGGGGGAAGAAAACTGATGCTCCAAACCCAAGCGGTCACAAAACTTCTCAAAATCCGAATTCTTGAATTCGGAACCATTATCACTTCTAATAGCTCGCATCGAGTTCAAAGGGAACTCGTTCTGAAGACGCAAAATCAGATTGCGAGCAAATGAGAAAGTCTCAGTCTTCTCAGTCAAAAAGAAGACCCACGAATATCTCGAAAAATCGTAGACAACAACCAAAACATACCACTTCCCCCCAACTGAGCTCACCCGAGCCGGACCAACAAGGTCCATGTGTAAAAGCTCTCCAGGGTGCGAGGTCATGACCTTAGTCACTGGATGGTGGGGAGCGGCAACCATCTTCCCATGTCTACAAGAATGGCAAACTAGATCCTTTTCCATTGACAGCTTGGGCAATCCTCGGATTAGGCCAAGTGTGCTAAGTCTTGCAAGCAAGTCGAAGCTTAAGTGACCGAGCCTCCTATGCCACTTCCAAAGGTCGGAGGAAGAAGGACTAGCCAAAAGACAGCGGGAAACACCAAACAACTCTGAGAAATTCACACGAAAGACTTTCCCAAAGGGCGAAATCAAACATACAAGATTGCCTTGAGGATCTAAAATGCGACTGAGATTCGGTTTAAAACGAATCTCATAGTCATCATCAAAAAGTTGCAAAACAGAAAGCAAGTTAAAATGCAGGTTAGAAACAAGAGCAACATCGCGCAACACAAAGTGCTCATTAACCCACACCGACCCGCGAGATAACACCTTACCTTTACTATTGTCGCTGAAGGTGATAAACTCCTTTTCGGCAACAGGGCTAAGGCTGGAGAACCACTTGGCATTTCCGGTCATGTGCCTCGAACAACCGGAATCCACCAACCAAATGTCCTCCAACCGTCTTACCTATATCAATAAAAAGACATAGGGTGAGCATACGATCCAACACTGGGGTTAGTGAAGTAAGGGGAATACCAGTGTTGGGCCGGCTGCTCAAAAGAACGGTCAGTGTAAAAACCATTCCTAGCCTGTCTACGGGGGTAGCGATCACCACGCTCAGGAAAGCGTGGTCCGCTAAGGAAAGAGCGTCCATCGCGATAGTCAAAACGCGGTGGTGGGGAACGCTCAACAAAGCCTCCGCCATGGGGTTCGTATCCTGCAAAGTCAGGACCCCATCGGGCACCTCCTCCCTGACCCCTAGGACCTTGAGGTGTTGCACCTCTAGGCCTAGCAGCTCTCCTTGGAGCTCTCCTCTGGACGTTCGGCACATGCACATCATGGAAAGGATGGTACATGTCCGGGTTGTCCATCTCCCTGGCACGACGCTCATCTCTCTTGCGCCGATAGCAAAACTCACCCAAGTGACCATCTCTCCCACAGTACTCACAATGGTACCTCACCGTACGCAAAGGGGGTTGTTGGTACTCACGGTTGTGGGTTTGAGCTACTTTGCCCTTCTATGGCATAAGCTCCTCCTGGATGGGTGGCATTGTGTCCACCTTGTTTTTGAGGTGGTTTGGTTTGGGTGCCCACTGCTGGTTCTTGGGTGGATCTCTCGGGGGTTCCTCAAACACCCCATCCTTGGTGGTAGGCTTGACAGGCTCTTTGGGTGGAAGCTTGGTAAGTTTGGGAGTAGTGGTGGAGTTGGGCTTCTCACATGGGTTCAGACCACTCGGCTCTCCAATTTTCCCAAAAGCAGAAAGATCAACATCCGGAGCAAAACCTACACCAGGACCTCCAGCAGCTCGCTTGAATTGGGAGATCATCATCCCGAGCTGTGGCTCATTACAAGAAACCCATGACAAGATGGTCCGAAGGTATGTGTTTTCCTCCTCGGTTTGCATCTTGCCATGCTGCACATTGGCAATCTCCATCTCCAAACCCTCACACAAAGCACACCTCGTGACACAAGTGCTATCCGAGCTGACCTTCTCTAGAGACTCAATTTTGGCATTCTTCTCTGCCAACTCGGATTGCAAGACAGGACAAGTCTTGCACGCACCCAACAACATGGGCCTAGCCCGGAGCTCATCCACCTCTCCTACCAAAGCAGCATACTTACCTCTCAAAGTGAGAAGGTCAGTCATGTGCTTGGTGCACATCTCGCACTCACTCTCCTCAGACACGACCACGGTGGATTTAGCAAACTCCAACTCCTTTACCGTGTCCTCCCACTTCTGCCTAAACTCCTTGCGCTCTCTAGCGGCACGCCTAAGCAGCTTATCCTGACTAAGCAAGGCGGCAGTAAGCTTCTCATTCTCAGCAAAGAGCTCGTCGTGGGTCATAGATACCTGGGAGGTGTCGTCGTCGTCATCCCGAGGGGTGTGCTCTAGCTTGCCGTCGACCTCGTCACCAAGCGCCATGGTGCAGAGGCCCTCATCGTCAGCGAAGAAGCAAAGACCGTTCAACTTGTCCTCAATCTTCTTCATCTTCTCGGACTCGTCGTCGCTTGAGCAAGCGGAGTCGTCATCCGAGCCGTCGACGTCGCTGAGCATGGCGAAGAAAGCACGCTGCTTAGCTTGGGACTTCTCCAAGTACTTCTTCTTGATGTACTCCTTGTCGAAGCCGCCCCTCCGCTTGCGCCTCGGAGGAACGTGCTTGTCCTTGCGCTTGGAGTCATACTTGTGCCCATGATCGCCCTTCCCCCGAATGCTTGTTCTTCTTGGGGCAGTTGGCGATGAAGTGGTTGGGATCGCTGCACTCGAAACAGCCCGAGCGTCCTCCTCCGCGGCGATGGTTCATGCGGTTGTTGTGAAACTGCGTGAACCGGTTGGCAAGCAAAGCCAACTCCTCGTCTCCCAAAGACTCCAGCTGATCCTCTGTGACAGAAAAGATAGATGAAAGTGCAAAGCCACCAGAGGGGTTAGCAGAAGAGCCAGAAACCAAAGCCATAGTCGGGCCAGAAGGATTCTCATAAGAAGCCCTCGCCATGGCGTCAATCTCACTGGACTTGAGCTTACTGAAGAGATCGTCGCACGTGAGGGTCTCATAGTTAGGCGATTCGATGATCGCCTGAACCTTGGAATCCCACACCAACCGATCGAGAGTATGCAAAAGCTTCAAAGCTCTCTCATGATCGTCGAAAGGCAACTGCTCCTTGTTAGCCCTCATCCTGTTGACAATCACCTGAAAGCGAGCAAATAAACTTTCTATGCTCTCGCCAGGCTGATGTCGAAAGTTCTCATACTCTCGCTTGAATGACTCGTAGAGTCGGGTTTTGACTTGAGAGGTTCCCTCATGGAAGTGCATGAGGGTGGCCCAAATCTCCCGAGCCGTAGCGAGGTGAGAAAAGAGCATTACGGGCTCGGCTATTGGCATCGTGCTCATCGATCTGATGCTGAGTGACACGAGCAGCCAAGACCACGTAATCGGCAGAGTTGCAAATATCCCAGATGGAAGCACCCAAACTCTGCAGATAGACCGACATACGTATCTTCCAATACGCATAGTTCGTCCCATCGAAAAACAGCGGTTTGCCCACGCCGCGATCCATGTCGCCTTCGGTGGATCTGGAACCGGCTAAGGTGGAAGATCCTTAACCCGCTCCGATACCAATTGAAGGACCGAAAGTGCTACCAGAAAGCGACCAGAGGGGGGGTGAATGGGAGCTTAAATTTTCCTTTCGGAAACTATTAGCCTCTGTCCCAGAAAATCAACCCCTTGAGCAAAACCGATGCGCGTGATGTCCACGACCCAAGAGAATGGGTGGATGTTCCCTAGGAACACAGCGGGACACCACAAAAACTTCCTCACCCAAGTTCACGCAAGTCAACTAGTGACAGGATGAGCTTTGGGTAACCTCAACCTGCGGGAAGTCCGATTTCATTAGAGCACGAAGTCGGAAATCCAACGCAACAAGCGAATCTCAAAACGAGAGTCGGACGAACAAACTGCGGACGAAAACGTGCGAAAACAGTCGCATCGGACGCTGGCCTGCGTCCGATGACTCAGCACCGGACGCGTCCGATGCAAACAGGAACTTCCTAAAACCTTACTGGACAGGCATCGGACGCTGCTACAGTGAAACCCTAGCGTCCGATGCTTGACCCCCGGCGCGTCCGATGGCAACGGACGCTCCGATGGTCAGCGTCCGATGCTCCTTAAAACTGCCTGTCAGGTGACACGTGGCATCGGACGCGTCCGCTAGTATGAATCAGCGTCCGATGGTCCCGACACCAGCGTCCGATGCTCCCAGACCAAAACTATTCTTCCACGAAAATCACCCGATCTCCTCTGAGTCAAAAGCACTAAGGCCTAGACTTGGTATGAGGAGTTCCAAGGATGTTAGTGAGCTATCCCAACGGAATCATGGCTCGAACCTAACCCCAAATCGGTGAATTGGAAGAATTCGAGACTAAGGAGAAATAACCGATCCAAAACTAAAATCGCTCGATCTCCTAGACCATGAGGTTAGAGGTGAATTCCTTCGGTGGAAAGAAGTGCCTCATGATCTAGAACAACTTGGTTCAAACGGATTTGTAAAAGACGCACTGAGCAAAGAGATCGATCGACGGGAAAATCGTGGCAAAAAGCAATCCGCGAAGAACACGAACAAAGCGCAAATCACAACCACGAATTTGCAACCGTGTGGCTACCACACGCTACAATAGTGAGATTACGGTCTCACTTCCTCAAAATCTCACGGACACAGAGGTATTGTTCTCAACTCTGTGGATCTCAAGTTCGCTACAGCAGGGATGTGGGTGAGCAGGAAACCCTAGAAGCAAAAGAGCAAATGACTGAGATAGATGGGGAGGTGGGTGTCTCCCCCTACTTATCCTAATCCTAACTAAACCTAATTCCCACTCTACCCCTAACTACTTACAGAGCGAACCAGCTAAACCTAGGGTTATTCAGGACCAACTCGGTGGTAGGTGTATCCGACGGCCACGCCCGCACAAACCGAAGCGTTGCCTCGACGCAACCTCCCGATTGCCACCACATGCCGCCCTCGCTCTTCACCCCCGGTTTTGTGGCCCAAACCAGGAAACCAGCCTTTTCCAGCCAACCCCCGGTTTTGAGGCCCAAACCGGGAAACCAGCCTTCAAGTCCATCCCCTGGTTTTGAGGCCGAAACCAGGAAACCCTCAGCGCCCGAGTTTTGTGGCCCAAACTCGGAAACCTGCCCGCACCCAGGTTTTGAGGCCCAAACCTGGAAACCGTCCTCAGCCCGAGTTTTGTGGCCCAAACTCAGCAAACCCGCAACACCTAGGTTTTGAGGCCCAAACCTGGAAACCGTCCACCAGTGGTTTTTCTCTGGCTCAACCACCAAACCGGAGCCGTAGAGGGGATGCACCACCCGTGCACCCCGTCCACCGACACGTGTCCCCAGGTCCTCGACCCGAGCAACACCGTGCCCCGCAAGTCTCCGCTCGTCGTTGTCCCAGGCTGTCAGCCACCACAGCTGATCCTCAGGCCCTCCGGTCCCTCAGTCCAAGCCTCACGTCCGCCCTTCGCCGCTCCCGGTCCGTCGGCACGGCACGTCTCTACTTGACCTTCACCTCGCCTTTGATCACTATCTCCGTGCTCGACACCTGCACAACACAAGCCAAAGAACCTGCGATTAAACCCATTGACAATCACTCGTCACACCGAGACTCAGCATACACCCATGTATCCGCAATCGCTGAAAAAGCTCAACTAGCCTTGGAAGTACAAGAACTAGCTCAGATGGTGCACAGTACCAAGCCTGAAGATTCAGAGATCTCAACTAGGAAGGCGGGTACTATTCAACCATCAGCAGAAGTCTCCACAAAAGCTATTGACCTGGAAACCGGTGATCCCTCCAAGACAGCGGTTATCAGTGCTCACCTATCTAAAGAATAGGAACTCGCGCTCACCAAGTTCCTTAGAACAAACAAAGACATTTTTGCTTGGAAACCAGCAGACATGCCTGGGGTCCCAAGGAACTTGGCTGAGCACAAATTGGAATTAAAGGAAGGCTCTAGACCTATCAAGCAAAGATTACAACGATTCTCACCAGAGAAGAAGGAGGCAATCAAGAAGGAAATAGCCAAACTACTCGCTGCTGGGTTCTTCAGAGAAATCCTTCACCCCGAGTGGTTAGCTAACCCAGTACTAGTCAAGAAGAAGAACTCTGCCGAGTGGCACATGTGTGTCGACAACACGGACCTCAACATGCACTGTCCAAAGGATCCTTTTGGATTACCAAGGATAGACCAAATAGTTGATGCCACCGCAGGCTCCGCCTTACTTTCCTTCCTGGATTGTTACTCCGGGTACCATCAAATTGCCCTCAAAGAAGAAGATCTGCGGATACATTGGTGTATGCCGGGTCTCTGAGTGATGAGTGATTGTCAACGGGTTTGATCGCAGGTTCTTTGGCTTGTGTTGTGCAGGTGTCGAGCACGGAGACAGTGATCGAAGGCGAGGTGAAGGTCAAGTTGAGACGTGTCGTGCCGATGGACCGGGTGCGGTGAAGGATGGGCGTGCCGTGCGGCGGACGTGCCATGCTGATGGACCGAGCGGCGAAGGGCGGACGTGAGGCTTGGACTGAGGGACCGGAGTGCCTAAGGATCAGCTGTGGTGGCTGGCAGCCTGGGACAGCGACGAGCGAAGACTTGCGGGGCACCGTGTTGCTCGGGTCGAGGACCTGGGGACACGTGTCGGTGGACGGGGTGCACGGACGGTGCATCCCCTCTACAGCTTCGGTTTGATGGTTGAGCCAGAGAAAAACCATCGGGCGGACGGTTTCCAGGTTTGGGCCTCAAAACCTGGGCGTGGACGGTTTCCAGGGTTGGGCCTCAAAACCTTGGCGTGGACGGTTTCCGAGTTTGGCCACAAAACTCGTGCTGACGGTTTTCGAGTTTGGCCACAAAACTCGGGCTGAGGGTTTCCAAGTTTGGCCTCAAAACTCGGGCTGAGGACGGTTTCCAGGTTTGGGCCTCAAAACCTGGGCGCTGCGGATTTTCTGAGTTTGGGCCTCAAAACTCAGGCTGGTGGGCTGGTTTCCCGGTTTGGGCCTCAAAACTGGGGGTTGGCTGGAAAAGGCTGGTTTCCCGGTTTGGGCCACAAAACCGGGGGTGCAGAGCGAGGGCGGCACGTGGCGGCAATCGGAAGGTTGCGTCGAGGCAACGCGGACGAGTTGTGCGGGCGTGGCCGTCGGATACACCTACCACTTGAGTTGGTCCAGAATAACCCTAGGGTTTAGCTAGTTCGCTCTGTAATTAGAATAGAGAGGGGTAGAGTAGGAAATAGACTTAGGCTAGAATTAGGATAAGTAGTCGGGGAGACACCCTCCTCCCACTATCTCAGTCATTTGCTCTTTCGCACTTAGGGTTTCCTGCTCTCCCATCCCCTGCTGTAGCTAGCTGAGATCCGCAGAGAACCATACCTCTGTGTACTTGAGATTTTGAGGAAGTGAGGTCGTATCCTCACTGTTGTAGCGTGTGTTTGCGCTACGGTTGCAGATTCGTGGGTGTGATTCGTGTTTTGTTCGAGTTCTTCGCGGAATCCTTTTCTCCACGATTTTCCCGTCGCTTGATCTCTTTGCTCGGTTCATCTTTTGCAAATCCGTTTGAACCAAGTTGTTCTAGATCGTGAGGCACTTCTTTTCACCGAAGGAATTAATCTCTAACCTCATGGTCTAGGAGATCGATCGATTTTTGTTTCGAGTCGAGTTTTCTCCCTTCCCCCAAAATTCTTCGATTCATCGATTTGGAGATAGGTTCGAGCCATGATCTCTTAGGGATAGCTCACTATCCTCCTTATGACTCATCTCACCAAGTTTGATCCCTAGAGGAGTTGTTTTGGGTGAGATCTAGTCGAATCGGTGGATGAACAGCTGTTTCGCGGGGTGACCGGACGCACACGTCGGGCAGACCGGACGCGTCCGGTGGTTGAATGTCCTGTGCGGTTTCACTCTTGATGACCGGACGCTCCACTTGATCAGTGACCGGACTCGCTCGTGACACTGTTCATCGTGTGCTCCTTTCTTCACCGGACACTAGGTCTTCGACCGGACGCTTCCTCACCAAGAGTCCGGTCACTTCCAGTAAGCTCCCACATCGGTTTTTCAGCGACCGGACGCGTCCGGTGCACTCCGACCGGACGCTGGCCAGAGTTCGGTCAATACTGTTTCGCGCTGTTTCGTCCATAGTTTGACCGTTTGATTTCGGATTTGGTTTAGGGTTTTGCGTTGGATTTCCGACTTCGTGCTCTATAGGAATTGGGCTTCTCGCTTTGCAAAATAGCCTGAATCCCCCTCGCGTTGCTCGGGGGAGGTTGAGGTTACCCAAAACCCATCCTGTCTCTAGTTGACTTGCGTGAACCTGGGTGAGGAAGTTTTTGTGGTGCCTCGCTGTGGTCCTAGGGATCATCCACCCTCTTCCAAGGGTCGTGGGCATCACGTTTTCGGTACTAGCTCTTGGGGGTTGATTTTGGGACACTTGGGCAAAGTTTCGAGAGAAATTTTATTGGCTCCCATTCACCTCCCCCTCTGGTCGCCTTGCTTTAGCATTCTCGGTCCTTCAATTGGTATCAGAGCAGGTTAAGGATCTTCCACCTTAGCCAGTTCCAGATCCACCGAAGGCGACATGGATCGCGGCGTGGGCAAACCGCCGTTCTTTGATGGGACGAACTATGCGTATTGGAAGATACGCATGTCGGTCTATCTCCAGAGCATGGGCTCTTCTATTTGGGAGATTTGCAACAAGGCCGATTACGTTGTCTTGGCTGCTCGTGTCACTCAGCTCCAGATCGATGAGCACGATGCCAATAGCCGAGCGCGTAACGCCTTGTTCTCCTATCTGAGCATGTCTGAGTTTGATCGCGTTTCTCACCTCCCCACGGCTCGTGTGATTTGGGCTACCCTCATGCGCTTTCATGAGGGCACCACTCAAGTCAAATCCCGTCTCTACGAGTCGCACAAGCGGGAGTATGAGAACTATCGACATCAGCCTGGCGAGAGCATAGAGAGTTTATTCGCTCGCTTTCAGGTGATTGTCAACAAGATGAGAGCTAACAAGGAGCTGTTGCCTTTCGACGATCAGGAGAGGGCTTTGAAGCTTTTGCATACTCTCGATCGGTCGGTCTGGGACTCAAAGGTCCAGGCGATCATCGAATCGTCTAACTATGAGACCCTCACTTGCGACGAGCTCTTTAGTAAGCTCAAGTCTAGTGAGATTGACGCCATGTCGAGGGCTTCTTATGAGAATCCTTCTGGCCCGACTATGGCTTTGGTTTCTGGCTCTTCTGCTAACCCCTCTGGTGGCTTTGCACTTTCTTCACTTTTTTCTGTCACAGAGGATCAGCTGGAGTCTTTGGGAGACGAGGAGTTGGCTTTGCTTGCCAACCGGTTCACGCGGTTCCACAACAACCGCATGAACCGTCGCCGCGGAGGAGGACGCTCGGGCTGCTACGAGTGCGGCGACCCCGACCACTTCATCGCCAACTACCCCAAGAAGAACAAGCATTCGGGGAAGGGCGGTCATGGGCACAAGTATGACTCCAAGCGCAAGGACAAGCACGTCCCCCAAGGCACAAGAAGAGGGGCGGCTTCGACAAGGAGTACATCAAGAAGAAGTACTTGGAGAAGGCCCAAGCTGAGCAGCGTGCTTTCTTTGCCACGCTCAGCGACGTCGACGGCACGGATGATGACTCCGCTTGCTCAAGCGATGACGAGTCCGAGAAGATGAAGATCATCGAGGACAAGCTGAACGGTCTTTGCTTCTTCGCCGACGACGAGGGTTTCTGCACCATGGCGCTTGGTGACGAGGTCGACGGCAAGCTGGAGCACACCCCTCGGGACGACGACGATGACGACACCTCCCAGGTATCAATGATCCACGATGAACTCTTTGCTGAGAATGAGAAGCTTACTGCCGCCTTGCTTAGTCAAGACAAGTTGCTTAGGCGTGCGGCTAGAGAGCGCAAGGAGTTTAGGCAGAAGTGGGAGGACACGGTGAAGGAGTTGGAGTTTGCTAAATCCACCGTGGTCGTGTCGGAGGAGGTTGAGTTTGAGTCGTGCACCAAGCACATGACTGACCTTCTCACTTTGAGAGGTAAGTATACTGCTTTGGTTGGAGAGGTGGATGAGCTCCGAGCTAGGCCCCAGCTGTTGGGTGCGTGCAAGACTTGCCCTGTCTTGCAATCCGAGTTGGCAGAAAAGAATGCCAAGGTTGAGTCTTTAGAGAAGGCCAGCTCGGATAGCACTTGTGTCATGAGGTGTGCTTTGTGTGAGGGTTTGGAGATGGAGATCGCGAATGTCAAGCATGACAGGATGCAAGCCGAGGAAGAAAACACATACCTTCGGACCGTCCTGTCATGGGTGTCTTGTAGTGAGCCGCAACTTGGGATGATGATCTCCCAATTCAAGCGAGCTGCTGGAGGTCCAGGTGTAGGTTTTGCTCTGGGTGTTGATCTTTCTGCTTTTGGGAAGATTGGAGAGTCGAGTGGTTTGAACCCATGTGAGAAGCCCAACTCCACCACTACTCCCAAACTTACCAAGCTTCCACCCAAAGAGCCCGTCAAGCCTACCACCAAGGATGGGGTGTTTGAGGAACCTCCGAGAGATCCACCCAAGAACCAGCAGTGGGCACCCAAACCAAACCACCTCAAAAACAAGCTGGACACAATGCCACCCCTCCAGGAGGAGTGTTTGCCACAGAAGGGCAAAGTGATCCAAACCCACAACCGTGAGTACCAACAACCCCCTTTGCGTGCGGTGAGGTACCATTGTGAGTACTATGGGAGAGAGGGTCACTTGGGTGAGTTTTGCTACAGGCGCAAGAGAGATATGCGCCGTGCCAGGGAGATGGACATCTCGGACATGTACCATCCTTTCCATGAAGTGCATGTGCCGAACGTCCAGAGGAGAGCTCCGAGGAGAGCAGCTAGGCCTAGAGGTGCAGCACCTCAAGGTCCTAGGCGTCAGGGAGGAGGTGCCCGACGGGGTCCTGACTTTGCAGGATACGGACCCCGTGGCGGAGGCTTTGTTGAGCGTTTCCCTCCACTGCGTTTTGACTATCGCGATGGACGCTCCTTCCTTAGCGGACCACGTTTTCCTGTGCATGGTAATCGCTACCCCGGTAGACAAGCTAGGAATGGTTTTTACACTGACCGTTCTTTTGAGCAGCCGGCCCAACACTAGTATTCTCCCTATTTCACTAACCCCAATGTTGGACCGTATGCTCACCCTATGTCTTTCTATTGATGTAGGTAAGACGGTTGGAGGACATTTGGTTGGTAGATTCCGGTTGTTCGAGGCACATGACCGGAAACGCCAAGTGGTTCTCCAGCCTTAGCCCTATTGCTGGAAAGGAGTTTATCACCTTTGACGACAATAGTAAAGGTAAGGTGTTGTCTCGCGGGTCGGTGCGGGTTAACGAGCACTTTGTGTTGCGCGATGTTGCTCTTGTTTCTAACCTGCATTTTAACTTGCTTTCTGTTTCGCAACTTTTTGATGATGACTATGAGATTCGTTTTAAACCGAATCTCAGTCGCATTTTAGATCCTCAGGGCAATTTGGTTTGTTTGATTTTGCCCTTTGGGAAAGTCTTTCGCGCGAATTTCTCGGAGTCGTTTGGCATTTCCCGCTGTCTTTTGGCTAGTCCTTCCTCCTCTGATCTTTGGAAGTGGCATAGGAGGCTCGGTCATTTAAGCTTCGACTTGCTTGCAAGGCTTAGCTCACTTGGCCTAATCTGAGGATTGCCCAAGCTTTCGATGGAGAAGGATCTAGTTTGCCATTCTTGTAGACATGGAAAGATGGTTGCCGCTCCCCACCATCCAGTGACTAAGGTCATGACCTCGCACCCTGGAGAGCTTTTGCACATGGACCTCGTTGGTCCGGCTCGGGTGAGCTCAGTTGGAGGAAAGTGGTATGTTTTGGTTGTTGTCGACGACTTTTCGAGGTATTCGTGGGTCATCTTTTTGACTGAGAAGACTGAGACTTTTTCCTTCGCTCGCAATCTGATTTTGCGTCTTCAGAACGAGTTCCCTTTGAACTCGATGCGAGCTATTAGAAGTGATAATGGTTCCGAATTCAAGAATTCGGATTTTGAGAAGTTTTGTGACCGCCTTGGTTTGGAGCATCAGTTTTCTTCCCCCTACACACCGCCCCAAAATGGTGTTGTAGAGAGGAAGAATCGGACCCTTGTTGAGATGGCCAGGACGATGCTCGATGAGCATAGGACTCCTAGGCGATATTGGGCCGAAGCTATGAACACTGCATGCTACATTTCAAATCGCATTTTTCTGAGAGCTTTTATGAAGAAGACTTCTTATGAGTTGCGTTTCGGTAGACAACCCAAGGTGAGTTATTTTAGAGTCTTTGGTTGCCATTGTTTTATTCTGAAGAAAGGCAACCTGGACAAATTTGAGTCTCGATCTTCTGACGAGGTATTTTTGGGTTATGGCACTCACACTAGAGCATATCGTGTACTTAACCTTGATACTAACCGAGTCATGGAGACATCAGATGTCACCTTCGATGAGACTCTTGTATGTCCCTCTTCTCGTTTTGAGCGTGTAGGTGATCATGAGGTCGGTGAGCCTCTTTTTGATGACGAGGACGAGGGTGCTGAAGGTATGGATGATCCAACACCCCCTCCACCTGTTGTGCCGCAAGGAGCGGCTTCTACTACGACTCACGGCCCCGACACATCTTCTTCCTAGGGGCCGTGGGATCCGCCACCCCGAGCGGTACCTTTTGTACCTGGGGAGGCACCAGCTGCTGTTGAGGGGGAGGCTACTTCTGCTCGGGAGGCGCCACGACACATCCAACGCCAACACCCCCCTCAGCAGATGATCGGCGGCATTGACGAACGAGTCACTCGGTCCAGGTCACAGCACATCTCTCACTTTGCTCATTCTGCTTTTGTTGCTAATTTTGAACCCCGAGATGTTGGACACGCTTTGACGAATCCAGATTGGGTCAATGCCATGCATGAGGAGTTAGAGAACTTTGAGCGAAATCGGGTTTGGGTTCTAGTTCCACCTCCTCCAGACTGTAAGCCTATTGGGACAAAATGGGTTTTGAAAAACAAGCAAGGAGAGGATGGCCACGTTGTTAGAAACAAGGCCAGGCTTGTAGCGAAAGGTTATAGTCAGAAGGAGGGGATAGACTATGAGGAGACTTTTGCTCCTGTAGCTCGTTTGGAGGCTATTAGGATACTCTTGGTTGTTGCTGCATCCAAAGGTTTTAAGCTTTTTCAAATGGATGTCAAGAGTGCCTTCTTAAACGGCTACATAGAAGAGGAAGTTTATGTTGAGCAACCCCCCGGTTTTGAAAATCCCAAGTTTCCAAACCATGTTTTTAAACTCCACAAAGCTTTATATGGTTTGAAACAAGCCCCTAGAGCCTGGTATGATAGATTGAAAACTTTTCTGCTAGCTGTTGGTAGTCCTTAACTTCACTAAAGATAGAGCTAGGCACTATCCCCGGTAACGGCCCAGAAATGCTTGTTGGCACTTGCTAACGTTGTCACTAGGAGTAGACTATGGAGTTTATTCCCGGCAACGGTGTCAGAAGTGCTTGAAGCAAGTCCAGTCACTATACCTAAAGGAGTGAAGCTAAAGCAGCTATCTACTAATGCCAAACGGGGTTGTCAATCCCGACACTAGTAGGAGCTAGCTAGAGAGAATGCAATCTACCAGGAGGAGATTCTGCAAGCGCACAGAACTATCGGTTGTAGCACTTCACCTGGGAGTACCAGGTGTCGATTTATTTGATCCCAATGGAAGGCTAGGGTGGTGGATGAGTTGTGTCAAGGAGGGGATGAGAGTCGAAGAAAAGGAGAAAAGAGAAAAGGGGAGAAGAAACGCTAGAAAGAATATGGATGGCTAGGTAAGGATGAAAGGAATGGCTAAGGTAGGGTGGATAGATAGGTAGGTAAAGGGTTTAGGATAACTAAAGATAACTAAGATAACTAGGGATAACTAACCTGGGTAACCACTAAGCAAGATAACTACCAAGCAAGATAATGATGAAGCAGGGCAGGCAAAAGACAATAAAGCAGCTAAGTTGAGTATAGTTTTAATCCTATCTGGTCAAGTATCGAGGCGTACTAGCCTTTACCACTTACTTAGGTTGAACGCTAGCACAACGAGCCTTACTGTTAAACGGGACCAACTACGTGGTGGAATTCAAGGCGCACAGGGCTGTCACCACCTGCTTGCTACCACAGCTATCCGGGGGTCCAGCCGTATCTAAAGGTAAGTCTATAACTAAGCACCCATCCTGTCTCTAGTTGACTTGCGTGAACTTGGGTGAGGAAGTTTTTGTGGTGCCTCGCTGTGGTCCTAGGGATCATCCACCCTCTTCCAAGGGTCGCGGGCATCACGTTTTCGGTAGTAGCTCTTGGGGACTGATTTTGGGACACTTGGCCAAAGTTTCGAGAGAAATTTTATTGGCTCCCATTCACCCCCCCCTCTGGTCGCCTTGCTTTAGCATTCTCGGTCCTTCAAGATCAACCCAAGACATCGTTCATTACTCCTTTCGGAGCATACTGCTACAAAACTATGTCCTTCGGACAGAAGAACGCAGGGGCTACCTATCAATGTGCCATCCAAGACTATCTGGGTGATCAGATTGGCCGCAATGCAGAAGCTTATGTTGATGATGTAGTCATAAAAATAAAGGATCCGACTACCTTGATTTCAGACCTAGAGGAAACCTTCGACCGATTACGTACTTATCAATGGAGGCTTAATCCAACCAAATGCGTCTTCGGGGTACCCTCAGGCCAGTTACTCGGATTCCTTGTTAGTCATCGAGACATCGAGGCTAGTCAAAAGCAGATCACAACCATCGTCAATATGAAGCCACCTACCTCTGTCAGGGACATCCAGAAGCTCACCGGGTGCATGGCCGCGCTAAACCGGTTTATCTCACGATTAGGAGAAAAGGGATTACCTTTCTTCAAATTACTTAAAGCCGGCGACAAATTTCAGTGGACGGAAGAAGCGGACAAGGCTTTTGAACAGCTCAAAGGCTACCTCACCGATTCCCCCATACTAACGCCGCCGGAGCACAGGGAACTGATGCTGCTGTATATTGCTGCTACCACACACGTTGTGAGCACCGCAGTTGTGGTAGAGCGCAAAGATGACAAACACATCTACAGTACCCAACGACCAGTCTACTACATCAGCGAGGTACTCTCCGACTCGAAAGTCAGATACCCACAAGTACAGAAACTGCTCTACGCATTACTCATATCTTCAAGAAAGCTGCAGCACTACTTCGAAGATCATGAGATCACGGTAGTCACGGATTTTCCTCTAGGAGAAATCCTCCACAACCGTGATGCCACCGGCAGAATCTCTAAGTGGGCAGTCGAACTAGGGGCACTCAACATCAAATTCACTCCCAGGAAGGCTATTAAGTCACAGGCTCTAGCTGATTTCGTCGCTGAGTGGACAGAAATACAGCAGCTCCAAGACAACGCTATTCCTGATCACTGGAAGATGTATTTTTTGATGGGTCCCTAAAACTCGGAGGAGGAGGAGCCGGGGTTCTTCTTGTATCACCTGCAGGAGAACAACTCAAATACGTTCTGCAAATATTGTGGCCAGCTACCAACAACGAAGCAGAATACGAAGCATTACTTCACGGACTCAAACTAGCAGTAACCTTAGGTATCAAGAGACTACTAGTCTATGGCGACTCCTCCGTGGTCATTCACCAAGTTAATAAAGACTGGGATTGCACCAAGGAAACAATGAACGCCTACTGCGCCGAAGTTCGCAAGCTAGAGAAACATTTTTCTGGATTGGAACTCATTCATATTACTCGGGACCTCAATGTGGCAGCAGATATCCTCACAAAATTGGGTTCTGATAGAGCACAGGTTCCTAGCGGTACCTTCGTACATGAGTTATCCAAACCTTCAATCCAAGAGAATGAAGAATTCGAGCCAATACCTTCCAACCAGGTCCTATCCTTCTCACCCGACTGGACACAAGTATTCATCGACTACTTCAAAGAGCATAAACTACCGAGTGACAAAATTGCAGCAGAGCAAGTCACCAGGCGTAGCAAGAATTATGTTCTAGTTGGAGATAAGCTATATCGACGTGGAGCTTCATCAGGGGTCCTCCTCAAGTGTATCACACCGGAAGAAGGCAGGGAAATCCTGCACGAAGTACACTCTGGGTGCTGTGGTAATCATGCGGCTTCAAGGACACTAGTCGGAAAAATCTCCAGGGCAGGATACTACTGGCCTTCAGCCTTAAAAGATGCGGAAGACCTAGTCCGCCGCTGTCAATCATGCCAGTTTTTCGCCAAACAGCAGCATGTACCCGCACATGAGCTGATATGCATCCCTCCGTCATGGCCTTTCTTGTGCTAGGGACTCGATATGGTGGGCCCTCTCAAGCAAGCTCCAAGCTGATTCGAGTACATCTACGTCGCAATTGACAAATTTACAAAGTGGATCGAGTACATGCCCCTGGTCAAGTTCAATGCATCCAAGTCAGTTCAATTCATGCAGAGCATCTTTCACCGCTTTGGAATGCCGCACAGAATCATTACTAATCTTGGGTCCCCCTTCACGGCCATTGAATTCAAATCATGGGCCAGTGATTGCGGAATAAGGATAGACTACGCCTCAGTAGCCCACCCACAGTCCAACGGCCAAGTTGAACGAGCAAACGCCCTGATTCTCGTAGGATTGAAGCCAAGGCTCTTCGACCTTCTAAAGGATCATGGTGGAAAATGGGTTGAAGAACTGCCCAAGGTAGTTTGGGGGCTACGAACACAAAGAAGTCGGGCAACAGGCCACACTCCTTTCTTTCTGGTATATGGCACTGAAGCAATCCTCCCGGCTGATTTAATCTGGAATTCCCCACGAATAGAGCAGTACAACGAAGGAGAAGCTGATGATACCAAATGGTTAGAAGTCGACAACCTCGAAGAAGCTCGACTAACCGCATTGTTTCAGTCAACAAGATACCTCCAAGGGATGAGGCGCTACTACGACAAAAACGTCCATCACCGTACCTTTCAAGTGGGCGATATGGTGTTAAAGAAAATTCAGAACACTACGGGACGCCACAAGCTCATGAGTCCATGGGAGGGTCCTTATATTGTATCCAAAGTCACAAGACCCGGGTCATTTGAGCTAGTCACTGAAGATGGATCTCCACTGCCAAATTCATGGAATATTGAGCACTTGAAGAAATTCCATACTTAAGGACTACACTACAATTTTGGCTCAGGGCAATTGTAATTATTAATTGGATATTAATAAAGTTTCAAGTTCATCAGAAACAACAACTTTACAACTTATCCAGGCTTTTTTCTCTAACGACTATTTAGTCGCATAACAGGTCTCTGCAGTAGCAGGGATCATCTCCAACTAATAATTATTACTCGGATAGATTGGTTCAGTGGAAACCACACTTGAGTTACGAGCTTCGAGCTCAATACAACTCACAAGATAGTACGACTTATCACCCGGCTATCAACCTATAGTGAATATGGAAGCCACCATAGTGGGGACTAGTTCCTATAAGGCGTAACAAGGTGGTATAGTACTCACCCTGTCACATACCTACTGGACAGAGGTCCATCTACTTTCGCACTCAAGCTGCGATCCCCAAGAGGATACGATCCACCCAGAAGGAACCAACATCATGGTCCTTCAAGAGGTGCCTGATCAGAATTATCCCTTGACCAAGGGTACTAAGAGTAGTACTCGGGTGAAGACTAAGTTCTCTATGCAATAAGTCAAAGAAACAAAGTCATATGACCCAGACTAAAAGTGCTAGAGAGCACTCGGATAGACTCGTCTAATCAGACGCCTGGTCATACATCCACAACAAATAAATTCAACCCATTGCCAAAGAAACTTGTCGCAATACGGAGTTGGGCATATATGCAATTCATCAGAATCAAAAGTAACAAGTATTTTTGATATCTTATAATAATTGTGCACAGGAGATACAAGCGGTGCTCAAAGGACTAAGGAGTCTATATTACTCTACAAGATCTAAGATCTACGAGTACTCCTCCGCAGCAGCCTTCACCTCCTCCTGCATCGCCGCAAGATCTTCGTCGCCTTTGCCTTCAGGAAGGGTCATCAGAGTGCCCAGATCAAAGGCCGGCAGATGCAGCCGCAGAGTCGCCATCAGACCCTGCACCATGGAGATTGACATATCTTTGATATATCGGGCTAGCCGTTTGGGTGCAGCTTTAGCTCGCTCCACCAAAGTCTCCTCGACTCCTTCAGGCGCCGGAATCATGTTGAGCAGGGGTTCGACGGCTTGCTCTAAAGCCTTCAGGGAATCTCGCGACTCCTTTGTAGACTTCAAAGCCTGCAGAAGATCCCGGTCAGCACCCTCACGCATCAGTTTGGCCTCTTGAAGAGTACTTTGCGCGTTAGCAAATACCTCCTCAAGCTCCGCCTGCTTTCGGTTGAATGCGTTTTGCCACCCTGAAGCCAATTTGTTTGCATCTGCACCAACATTAGTCGGTTATCATACAATCAGACTAATAATATGGACAAGACTATCAAGCAAACTTCAAATATACCTTCCAGCTATTTCTTGGAAGATTTCTTCAGCTCCTTCACCTTCTGCTCCGTGGAGGCAGTTTTGGCAATCAGCTCTTTTTCACGAGCATTGGCAGCATCACGCTCAGTTTCTACTAAGCCTGGGAAAAATACCCGCTACCCATTACCCATACCCGAATTACCCGAACCAGACCCGAATTACCCGAACTCGAGGTAGCCGATCCCAACTTCGGATACTGATTTTGATTACCCGAAATTAGTTTGGGTAATTCGGGTAATATCCCCGGTACCCGAACTACCCGAATTACCCGAAGTTGTATTTTTGTCTTTGTATTTATCATGTTTTATTAGTTAAATCGATGAATTTATCATTTAATTAGTATACTATTCTCTCTGTTTGAACAAGTGACTGTAATATGTTATTCTTTGTAAATTAGTGTTAGAATTCTATACAAGATGTTGCTGAAATTATGTATGGATTTCTACTAAAATTTTGTATAATTTGCTCTTTTTATGAATTCAGGTAAATCGGGTAATACCCGAACCCGAACCCAAATTATCGGGTACCCGAAGTTGCGGGTAGTGTTTTTTCAGGACTAAATTCGGGTAGCAATTTTCATTACCTGAACTTTGAATTACCCGAATTACCCGACCCGAAAAAAACGGGTAACCCAAACGCCCAAGCTTAGTTTCTACCACCTTGAGATTACTTTGGAGCTCATTAATGCAGTTGCTTAGCACCTGGGTGGCTACTTTCTCGCTGATCTGCTGCTGAGCAATATAGTCCTTGAGCTCTTGGTTTTCACGGGACATTTCCTGGTGGATCCGGGAAATTTGGTCCCGGACCTTGAAGTCAAAGGCCTAGAAGCACGGGTATGTTGTGAGTACTCGGACGAGTCTACAAGACAATAAGAAGAGATCGGAAATCCTACCTCGACAAATTGGTGAAGAGCTTCAACAGGAGGCTTCACCTGATCGCTCAGTTCCTTCAGCCGGGTAAGGTCCTGATTGTACCCAAATACGTCGAGAGTCGCCCCTTGGCGCGAGGATTCGGGCGCATCCTGGGACCTTCCCTGTTGAAGGATTGAAGTCTCCGCGTGAATATCCGACAAGACCATGTCCAGTGTCGGCTCATCAGGCTGTCGGGTACGGAAAAACCAATCATTCCAAACCCGGTCAAACTCCAATTGAGCGGGAGAGCGAAAGATGGAGTACGGCCAACCAACCTGAGGCAATGGAAGAGCATCTGCATCAAGAGCAGCGCCGGTCCGAGACATAGATGGAGAAAAGCCAGGCAACGCATCTACCTGACTCAAGGTTGACGGCACGCTAGAGTCATTCTCGGCCAGCGGCTCCGACTCCTTTACCGTCTGAGGATCAGGGACGACACTTGAAGTTATTGCAGCCGGTTTCGCTTTCCTATAAACAGAAGAGTACCTGTGTTAGTACCAGAAGTTTTCTGAGTTTTCCTATAAGTATAAAGACATGACTTACTTCGTGAGCTTTAAAGGCTTTGGTAACTTCAAAAGCAGCTGCGGGTCTTGAAGGACCGAGAATGCAACCAGAAAGTGACCAGAGGGGGGCGAATGGGAGCTACAAATTTTCCTTTCGGAAACTCGTTGCCACTGTCCCAAAATCAACCCCAAGAGCAAACCCTAGAGCTTGCCAGTGTCCACGACCCTAGATGTAGGGTGGATGCTTCCACGAAGCACAGCAGGACACTCTACAACTCTAGAAACCCAACGCAAAAGACGGAAACCAAATCCAACAACGTACAAGCGAACTGCGGATGAAACAGTGAAAAACTCCACTGACCGGACTCACCATAGCGTCCGGTCACCAGGCACCGGACGCGTCCGGTCACAGGAAATCAGTTCTGGGACCTCTCTGTGTTGGACCGGACTCTGGGAAGCAGAGCGTCCGGTCGACTACTGTGCGTCCGGTCAGAACAAACAAACGCAGTGAACAGTAGCACTCAAGAGTCCGGTCGCTTGAGCCGATGGGCGTCCGGTCAGTTACGCAACCACCGCGCATGACATTCAACCACCGGACGCGTCCGGTCACCCCGAAACTGCACAATTCATTCACCGATTTGTCCCAATCTCACCCAAAACAAATCCTCTAGGGATCAAACTTGGTGAGAGGAGTCACAAGGAGTATAGTGAGCTATCTCTAAGAGATCATGGCTCGAACCTATCTCCAAATCGGTGAATCAAAGAATTTCGGGGAGGGAAGAAGAACTTGACCCGAAACCAAAATCGATCGATCTCCTAGACCGTGAGGTTAGAGGTGAATTCCTTCGGTGGAAAGAAGTGCCTCACCATCTAGAACAACTTGGTTCAAATGGATTTGCAAAAGATGAACCGAGCAAAGAGATTGAGCGACGGGAAAAATGTGGAGAAAAAGGATTCCGCGAAGAACACGAACAAAACGCGAATCACAACCACGAATTGCAACCGTGTGGCTACCACACGCTACAACAGTGAGATTACGGTCTCACTTCCTCAAAATCAACAGTACACAGAGGCAAGTCTCTCTGCGGATCTCAGCTAGCTACAACAGGGGATGGGAGAGCAGGAAACCCTAGAAAGCAAAGAGCAAATGACTGAGATTGGAAGGGAGGTGGGTGTCTCCCTCTACTTATCCTAATTCTATTTCCTACTCTACCCCTCTCTAATTACAGAGCGAACCAGCTAAACCCTAGGGTTATTCTGGACCAACTCGGTGGTAGGTGTATCCGACTGCCACGCCCGCACAACTGGTAGCGTTGCCTCGACGCAACCTTCCGATTGCCGCCACGTGCCGCCCTCGCTCTGCACCCCCGGTTTTGTGGCCCAAACCGGGAAACCAGCCTTTCAGCCAACCCCCGGTTTTGAGGCCCAAACCGGGAAACCAGTCCACCAGCCTGAGTTTTGAGGCCCAAACTCAGCAAACCCGCAACACCCAGGTTTTGAGGCCCAAACCTGGAAACCGTCCTCAGCCCGAGTTTTGAGGCCAAACTCGGAAACCCTCAGCCCGAGTTTCGAGGCCAAACTCGGCAAACCATCCACGCCCAGGTTTTGAGGCCCAAACCTGGAAACCGTCCATCCGATGGTTTTTCTCTGGCTCAACCACCAAACCGACGCCGTAGAGGGGATGCACCTCCGTGCACCCCATCCACCGACACGTGTCCCCAAGTCCATGACTCAGGCAACACATGACCGCACTTCTTCACTTGTTATCGTCACAGGCTGCCAGCCACCACAGCTGATCCTCGGGCCTCTGGTCCCTCAGTCCAAGCCTCACGTCCGCCCTTCGCCACTCTCGGTCCATCGGCATGGCACGTCTCTACTTGACCTTCACCTCGCCTTTGATCACTGTATCCGGGCTGGACACCTGCACAACACAAGCCAAAGAACATGCACATCAACCCAGTTGACAATCACTCATCACTCAGAGACTCGGCATACACCCATGTATCCGCAATCTCCCCCTTGATGAGTGCATTGTCAACTACCAACACAAATCATAATAGAAGCAGAAGAAGGAAGAAGGAGAAGAGAGAACTCGACCAAATGACCCAAAAGCATATCAAAGCCGAAGAAGGTCAAGTGGAAAGAGTGAAAGAACTTGGTCCCCAAAGACATGGGCAACGGCTCGACGCGACCAAGCAAAGCAAAGCTAGCCCTCAAGAAGAGGTAGAACAGGCTCAACACCGCTAGCAAATACCAATTGGAAAATCGAAACAAAATGCTAGTCCCTCAAGATAGAGGCACAGAGGCTCAACACAACTAGCACGAAAGCTCGACACCAATGCCTTACGGCCAACAGGAAGCAGCAAAAACTCCCCCTCGAATAGTGCAAAACAACCAGGAAGACTCCCCCAAGCAAAAGGAGGGTTATGATTTGCAATTTCTCCCCAAATTCTCCCCCTTAGTTGAAAATGCACTAATCAAGACCAATGTCCCCAAATTCTCCCCCTGGGAAGAGGCACTATCAAAAGTTGTCAACATCCAGAAATCTCCCTTTTCAAAATGCATATGAGTCCAAAATGCAAGTTAGGAGCTTCAGGAGTATACTCAAAAGAGTGCAAAGATGCTCTACGGAGTTTGGATCCGATGATGCAGAAAATGCACAGAATGCTAGCAAAAGCTCAAACTGATCACCAAATATGAAATATGAACATATGAGCAGTTTGTAGCCGAAAAGGTATTCACCATCAAAATAGCACAAGACATGTATAGACAAGAAGTCAAAAATAGTGCTAATCATGTATACAAAGTGAACTACCCCAAGCACAGTTCAATCATCATGCTGATATCAATTTAAGCATATACTTGTGATTTTTAATCGGAGTTTGCAGCGGTGAAATTTCACAAGTTCAGAAAAACAGCATGTGACTGTGAGAGGTTGGATGCTTGTTATTGTCTAACTTTTTAACTGTGCGAAGCCTATGCAGAAGCAATCAGAAGCTTAAAGCAACAGTTTCGGTCATACACTACACAGCTCAAGTTTAACCCAAAAGTGCAATGGGAAACAGTCTCGAAACTGTGAGGTGCTAACAAGAAAACCCATCTCGATCTTTCCAGTTCACTTAACTTGGGTCAGATTTTAAGCAGAATATGAACCTACCAAGCAAGTGAATGACTCAACACTAGAGACATAGCAACCTAGCATATATGAAAAGCAGGAATGACCTCAACATATCCTACACATGATAGTTGCATATCTCAATGGTGAACATTTTCAAATTTTAAGTTCCTTATCAAATTCACCATTCAAAAATAGCTCACCTCATAGTATGTATCAGTGATCAGAAAGAGCATAAGCTACAACATCTATATAAAGCATAGGAGCAAATCCTACACAGAGCATAATTACATTCCTCAGACTATATTCATGAAGCTCTGAATGTAAAAGCGTATGTTGAAATGCAAAAGAAAGACAAAAACAAACGAAAAAGAGTCAGTCAAAATCAAAATGTTTCCCCCATCTAAAAGGGGAAACACACACCAAGCTCACCTCTCAACCTATTAAAGGTTGATTGGTCCAAAGGCTTGGTGAAAATATCAGCCAGTTGATGATGAGTATCGACATGGCGAAGGTCGATATCACCCTTCTCATAGTGGTCTCGCAAAAAGTGAAAGCGCACATCAATGTGTTTGGTCTTCGAGTGAAGCACGGGGTTCTTAGCAACGCTAATCGCACTCGTGCTGTCACAAAGCAAAGGAACACGAGAAAAGCTGAGACCAAAATCACGCAAAGTGGCCATCATCCAGAGTAATTGGGAACAGCAGCTAGCCGCAGCAACATACTCAGCCTCTGTGGTAGACTGGGCGACACTAGACTGCTTGCAAGAAGACCACGATACAAGAGAAGAACCAATAAACTGGCAAGTCCCAGAAGTGGACTTGCGATCAATGCGGCAACCAGCAAAATCGGCATCGGAATAACCGCACAGGGAAAGGTTGGAGGAAGCAGAATACCAAATCCTGAACAATGGAGAGAAGGATAAGTACCTCATAATGCGCTTGACCGCCTGACAGTGAGAAGTGCGCGGCGAAGACTGAAAACGCGCGCACAGACACACCGCGAACTGGATGTCTGGGCGCGTCGCCGTCAGGTACAGTAGCGAGCCGATCATACTCCGGTACTCCTTCTGGTCCACTGCCTCTCCTTCCTTGTCTGCATCCAGGGCTGTCGTGGTCGCCATGGGTGTTGGAAGAGGCTTGGCCTCAGCCATGTCGAACTTCTTCAGAATGTCGCGTGTGTACTTGCCCTAGTGCACGAACGTCCCTTCCCGGGTTTGCTTGATTTGCAACCCGAGGAAAAATGTCAACTTGCCCATCATGCTCATCTCGAACTCCCTGCTCATAGTGTCTGCAAACTTGGCAACCAAAGCGTGAGAAGAACCACCGAAAATGATATCATCCACGTAAATTTGGACCAAGAGAGTATCAGTGCCTTGCTTGAGGAGAAAGAGCGTCTTATCTACACATCCCATTTTGAAACCCTTAGCAAGAAAAAAGGTTTTCAACCTATCATACCAGACTCTAGGGGCTTGGTTCAAACCATACAAAGCTTTGTGAAGTTTAAAGACATGGTTTGGAAACTTGGGATTTTCAAAACTGGGGGGTTGTCTAACATATACCTCCTCTTCTATGTAGCTGTTTAAGAAGGCACTCTTGACATCCATTTGAAAGAGTTTAAAACCTTTGGATGCAGTAAAAGCCAAGAGAATCCTAATCGCCTCCAAACGAGCTACAGGAGCAAATGTCTCCTCATAGTCTATCCCCTCCTTCTGACTATATCCCTGGGCTACGAGTCTAGCCTTGTTTCTCACAACATGGCCATCTTCTCCCTGTTTGTTTTTGAAAACCCATTTTGTCCCAATTGGATGACACTCAGAAGGTGGAGACACTTGAACCCAAACCCGATTTCTCTCAAAGTTTTCTAACTCCTCATGCATGGCATAGACCCAATCCGGATCCGTCAATGCGCATCCAACATCCCGGGGTTCAAAATCAGCAACAAAAGCAGAATGAGCAAAGTGAGAGATTTTCCTTGACCGGGTGACGCGTTCGTCGATGCTGCCGATCATCTGCTGAGGCGGGTGCTGGCGCTGAATGTTCCTTGGTGCCTCCCTAGCCGAAGTGGCCTCCCCCTCAACAGCAGCTGGTGCCTCCCCGGGTACAAAAGGTACCGCTCGGGGTGGCGGATCCCACGGCCCCCAGGAAGACGATGTCTCGGGGCCGTGAGTCTTTGTAGAAGCCGCTCTTGGCGGCACAGCAGGTGGAGGAGGAGGTGCTGGATCATCTATGCCTTCAGCACCTTCTTCTTCATCATCAAAAAGAGGTTCGCCAACCTCATGATCACCTGCACGCTCAAAACGAGAAGAAGGACAAACCATGGTCTCGTCGAAGGTGACATCTGATGTCTCCATGACTCGGTTAGTGTCAAGGTTAAGTACACGATAAGCTCGAGTGTGAGTGCCATAACCCAAAAACAAACCGTCAGAAGAACGAGACTCAAACTTGTCCAAGTTGCTCTTTTTGTGTATAAAACAATGGCAACCAAAAACACGAAAATAACTCACCTTGGGCTGTCTACCAAAACGCAACTCATAAGAAGTCTTCTTCAAGAAAGCTCTCAGAAAAATGCAATTGGAAATGTAGCAACCAGTGCTTATAGCTTCGGCCCAATATCGCCTAGGAGTCCTATGCTCATCGAGCATCGTCCTGGCCATCTCTACAAGGGTCCGATTTTTTCCTTTCTACAACACCATTCTGAGGCGGTGTGTAGGGGGAAGAAAACTGATGCTCTAAACCCAAAGAGTTACAAAACTTCTCAAAATCCAAATTCTTGAATTCGGTACCATTATCACTCCGAATTGCTCGCATAGAGTTCAAAGGGAACTCATTCTGAAGACGCAAAATCAGATTGCGAGCAAGGGAGAAAGTCTCGGTCTTCTCAGCTAAAAAGAAGACCCACGAATATCTCGAAAAATTGTCGACAACAACAAGCACATACCACTTCCCCCCAACCGAGCTCACCCGAGCCAGACCAACAAGGTCCATGTGTAAAAGCTCTCCAGGGCGCTAGGTCATGACCTGAGTCATTGGATGGTGGGGAGCGGCAACCATCTTCCCATGTCTACAAGAATGGCAAACAAGATCCTTCTCCATGGAAAACTTGGGCAATCCTCGGATTAAGCCAAGTGAACTAAGCCTTGCAAGCAAGTCAAAGCTCAAATGACCAAGTCTCCTATGCCACTTCCAAAGATCAGAGGAGGAAGGTCCAGCCAAAAGACAACGAGAAATTCCGAACGACTCCGAGAAATCCGCACGAAAGACTTTTCCAAAGGGCGAAATCACACAAACAAGATTGCCCTGAGGATCCAAAATGCGACTGAGATTTGGTTTAAAATGAATCTCATAGTCATCATCAAAAAGTTGCGAAACAGAAAGAAGGTTAAAATGCAAGTTCGAAACAAGAGCAACATCGCGCAACACAAAGTGCTCATTAACTCGCACAGACCCACGAGACAGCACCTTACCTTTGCTGTTGTCGCCGAAGGTTATGTACTCCTTTCTGGCGACCGGACTAAGACTGGAGAACCACTTGGCATTTCCAGTCATGCGCCTTGAGCACCCGATATCCACCAACCAAACGTTCTCCAATCGTTTTACCTACATCAATAAAAAGACATAGGGTGAGCATATGGGCCAACACTGGGGTTAGTAAAGTAAGGGGAATGCCAGTGTTGGGCCGGTTGCTCAAAAGAACGGTTAGCAGAAAACCATTCCTAGCACGTCTATGAGAGGAGCGATCACCACGTAGAGGAAAACGTGGTCCGCTAAGGGAGGAGCGTCCATCGCTGTTGACACTTCTTAATGCAATTGCTCATAATAAACTTTAATGAACTAATTCTAGCAAAAGCCTTCAGAAATGTACAGGACACTCCTAGCATCACTTAATGTCAAGTTGTCATCCCCAACATGATACTAGAAATGTAAATTATATGTGACACTAGCTCAATAGATATAGACAAATATTTATCCGCAAGCGCACAGATAAATATACCTATTGTAGCAGCATTTCACCCAGGTTATCTAGGTATTGTTATTTATATTTCACCGAAGATAGCAAAGAAGCTGGGAACTAGTAATTAAATATGATTCAAAGATAGCAGAGATTATTATTCATTCATTCATTCACTACTCATATGTCTAAACAGGGGTAAGACAAGTAAAGATAAATAATGATGATAATAATGATAACAACGGGAATTCTAGAAATAGAGCAACTTCATAGATCAAGCAGAGAGTCTGGTGATTAATTAAGAGATTAGAATCCTAAGTTACTTCATATCTACTAAGCCTAGTGATTACTCTAGTTAATATATAATCATTTATAGCCAATCAATCTATCATCCATGATCAAGGGACATTACTAAATTAGAATCAAGAACAAAGTAATGAATTCTAACTTGCAACCGCGTCCTACTAAGGTCTACACTCGGGGGGAGGACTACAAAGGACTCAACAAGACTGTCACTCCTGCGATCTACCTCTCGACCCAGAGCATAGGATGTATTCGCAGGTAAACTTAGCCTAAACACCATGTTTACACCAGTTTGACCACTTAACTCTATCCGGAATAAAGTTAAGTACTTTACGAACATGATCATAAACTCTATCATAATCAGATCTATATTAAACATAGAACTAGAATAAACTCTAAAACTGAATAAACTGAAATATATTAAAGTAGCATAAAGTCGAATAATAAAGATACAAATTACCAAGTCTTCAACAATGATCCGGAGACTCAGACGAAGCTTCAAGCCGGATATGCCGACGAAGTCGCCTGCCTCTACTTGAATCTAACTAGACTAAACCCTAATCTTGATGTAGAGCTCTAACTCTTCTCTCTAGAAACCATAATTTCTATCTTGATCTGTCTGCCTCTGATGATGATCTGATGAGGAGGGGGGTCAGGGGTCTGGTTTTATAGCCCTGGGCGAGGAATCGTGATCGTTGGATCAAACCGACTCGGGGTACGGTCGAGATGCATCCTGGAAGGCGGTGGAGGTAGCTTGCAGAGGACGGAGCCAAGGGGACACCCTGGCCGACCGACCGGTGGGCCCTAGGGACCGGTCGGTCCCACAGGTCATCCCCCTGTGGTGCCTCTTCTCTTTGTGTCTTTTGGTGTCTCGTAGAGTCCTCTCCCGATAACCCAACGTGGCGGTGAAGAAATATGCGTCGGGTTCCTTCTTGGGGAAGCAATAGGGTTGGTTTTCCTGTTTAATCCCTGGAAAATATAGAATCACCAAAACATGTGGAATTTGTTAGTTTAAACCTCCTATTTCTAAGTTGGTAATCCTTTTTGATATTTATTCAAGTCTTGTTGACAGTAAATAATGATAGTTAATAAGTGTCAACAATCGCGATACTCAAAACGCGGTGGGGGATAACGCTCAACTACAAAGCCACCGCCACGGGGTCCAAATCCTGCAACTGCAGGCTCCCGCCGGGCACGCTCTCTATGAGGCCTACGCCTAGGGACTTGAGGCTCAACACCTCTAGGCCTAGCGTCTCTCCTCAGAGCTTTCTCCTGCCTAGGCCTGGCAACTTGAGGTTCTGGACCTCTAGGCCTAGCAGCACGTCTCAGGGCTCTCCTCTGAACATTCGGCACATGTACATCATGGAAAGGATGTGTAACACCCCGGTGTTAAGCAATCCCTAATTGCATAATTTGGCATGGCATAAGCATAGCATCTCATCATTTCATGTGCATCTGTTTGTTGAATGCTTAAGTCCTTGGTTGGTCTCTAGTGTAACCTTGTTATGCTTTCTGTTTTTGACCAAGTGCCTTATAACAAAGTTGTAGATCTTGATGAAGGGAACAACTTTGCTTTAAAGCACTTTCTCAGAAAAAGCTTTTGAGTTAGGATTTCTTGCATTAGAAAAATGGTTTAGCACTAAATTTCTTTTAAACAACAGAATTTGGACTGGAGCCTTAAGGATGATTTGTTCCTTACAAAATTCTAAGCAACTTTGTTGTTGGGACCTTTTCCTAGTTCGGTCTAGTTTAGAAGTTATAGAGCATCAAAGTTTGAAACAAAACTTCTTTAGTTTAATCCCAGTGGACCCCGCCTGTTAGTCTCTCCTTCTTCTCCTTCGCGGACGCCGCTCCCTCCGCGCCGACCGAACCCGCCTCGCCGCCGCGAGACCGCCTCGCTGGCCGGCCAAACCACCGTCATCGCCGCCCGTGGTTTGTGCCCGAACTCGCCACGTCGCCCAAGAGCTCGGGGCATGCTTGCCGCGTGGAGCGCGACACCTGACGCCGCCGCGCCGGTCGGGAGTTCCCCCGACGGGAACTGGCCAGGTGCAATGCACCCAGCACTTCGTCCCGTTTGCCTTCGCTCCGCCTGTTCTCGCGGCCAGCAGAGCATTCCATTGCTCAGTCTCTCCTTCGCTCCACTCCACTCCACCCACCTTCACAGAGCGAAGCGCCGCCGCCATTGCCGCCGAACTCCGGCGAGCGATTGCTCGCTACTCGCCGCACCGCCGTTCGATTCCTCCCGCCAGTTTCTCCGCCGTGACCTCCTCTTTCTCCGGTAAGGGTTGGTTTCCCCTCTCTTCCTCTCTAGCCGCCGGAACAGCGGACGCCATCCGCAAGCTTCCGCCATGGCTGCCACCGTGACCTTCACGTGGACCGGTCATCTCCGGCCATGCCACCCTAAGCTGAGCCATGTTCTAGCCTTCTCTACCGCCGTAGTAGCTTAGCGCCGAATGGAGACCCCTCTCGTGCCCTGAGTCCGCCGGACCACGGGCCAGTCGCGCTGTGTCCGTCGGGGACCGCCGTCGTGCATCGTGCCGGACAATGCCGGGGATGCCGAAGCCCGGGGGTTGCTCCAATAGGTCGCTTAGGTCTTGCTTGGGCTAGTGCTAACCTCGCCGAGTCGCAAGCCGCCGGGGAGAGTTCCGCCGCCGAGTCGCAGAGCCGCCGCTCCGCCATGGCCGCCGTCGAGCTTGCTCCGGTATCTCTTTGGCTCAGCAGGTTAGTCAGTCGTGTTCGTCTCGCAAACCCGCACCCAATGATGGTCTCCGTGTCGCCAGAAGTGTCGCCGTCGACGAGCTAGGGCCGGTCAACGACCACGGCGCAAAACTCCGCCGTTGACCGCCGAGCCTGGCCTCGCGCGGTTACGTGCCGAGCTTGGCCTCGGAAGCTTGGTCACCCTGACCAGCGGGCCCCGACTGGCAGAAAAGGGAAGAGCCTGGTTGCCGTAGGCCTCGGTAAGTCGGGTGAACCGAGCCTTCGCCTCGAGCCTCGATCGGGTCGGTTGTGTAAGCCTCGGTCGAGTCGAGCCAAGTCAAGTGCTCGGTTGAGTCAGTAAGCCTCGGTTGAGTTAGTAGCCTCGACTGAATAGGTTAGCCTCGGCTGTCAGTGAGCCTCGGGCGAATCGGAAAAATGTGTCTGAGCCTCGGGCCTCAGCCGAATCGCGCTGAGTGTGCCGAAGCCTTGCCTCGGGCCTCAGCCGAATCGCGCTGAGTGTGCCGAAGCCTGGCCTCGAAGCCTCGGGCGAATCGCGCCGAGTGTGCCGAAGCCGTGCCTTGTGCCTCGGCTGAAGTCCGTGCGTTAGGGTTGAGTCTCTTTTAAAATATGTTTTGCAGAATCCATGTAAAGGCTTCAAAAATTCCTACAAGGCTCATTTTATGTCCAAATCCTGTGAAACAAATTTTGTTAGGTCAAGTATGTTTAGATCTATCAGTGAAAACTGTTGAATGCATTCTTGGTGATACTTGTATGTGTAGATTTATTTAATTTAGAAAAGTGCTGATAACTTGATAAATGCATAACTAATTATGTATAAGTCAGAAAAATATGATTCTAGTTTTGTTAGGTTTGTATGAATGTGTAGTTTCAGAGAAAAATATAATATGAGGTTATTCTGTGAATTAATTTGACAGTAGCTTTTAAAATGGTTAAATGTCGTTTCCTTGTATATTTTGTAGTAAATAAAATATGAGGAATATGAACCTGAGAATTTAAGCACACTGCTCTTGTACTAGGAAGCACAGCAGGAAAATAAGAAATCTGTTGTTTGACACTTTTTGCTAGGGTGTGTAGTTCAAAGGACCTTTCCATGATAGAATTTGTCTTTTTCATAGAGGATGGAGTTTAAGTCCAAATGAGTTGAAATTTGGACAGGGAGCTAGATTGGATGTTGATAACTCCCGGTAATTTCTGTAGATTTTTCTGAAGCTGTCTAGATAAGGTTGCTGTTTAAAGTATGTGTAAATAGATTTATTTCAGCAAGTAATTAGAGGGTAATAAGCTCGTTAAGTAGACTTTGATGTGGTGACAACATCGCTTAACAAGTTGATCTTGATAGGTTATATAGTTGGGATGATGTTGACTACCTTGTTGAAGAGTAGCAGTAGATGGCATGTGCTTATCTCCTGAATTGTTACTTCATGTTGCATCACCGTGCATCCCATGTGCATTCATGTTATTCATTCATGTACCGCATCACGCAGGGTCGGTAGTGGAAGCCCAAGACACGCAGGAGGAGCAGCGTCAGGAGGAGACACCCGAGGAGAGGATCCCGGAAGGAGACGCTGAGGACCTGCCAGAGTGCCGTGATCACCGCCCCGCCGACTTCGAGCGAGGCAAGCCCCGGAGCATTTTTCTCCTACGGTTTGCAAATTACCGTTTACAAGTTAACCTGATATGATTGTTGCATTAGGTTATAGGAGTTGTGTGATACCGTTGCTGCATTGATTAATTATCCTTGTCCACCTGCAAATATTATCTTGTGAACCCTGTTAGGTCTAGGCTCGATTACATGCTTAGCCCTGCTTAGACCGGTAAAAGTCGGGTGATTTCCTGTCTCCCGCATATAGGTGGATACTAAACATATTTAGCCTCGTGCTATCATGGAGAGAACCATGTGTTAATTAATCTGAGACCGGGCGGGATGTAGGAGCAGCAGGACATGGGTTCTGTGTGCTAGTAGTCTCCCGTCTGTGTCGATTAGGACCCGACGAAGGCACACCTCAGTCATTTTGAACGCGTCAATCACTTAACGGAGCAGGTGCGGGTACCTCCCGTGAAGCCTAGTAAGGTGTTTCGAGCCGGTGACGGAGACGTTGACGCCTAACACCCAGGGCCTTATATGTACCGTGGGCAACTATTCTGATCGACCTGGCATGGTCCGAGGGCAGGCAGGGCCTGATCGACCTGGCATGACCGTGGGCAGTTAATAGCTTGAGCGACCTGGCATTGAGATAACCCTCGGTGTAGAAGGGTCCATGGCCGTCCCGCGATTTGGGTTCTCGAACCTCCTGAGTGGTCGCCAACGGCCGCCTGGCAGGGTGTGTCGGGCGAGTGTGCGACATTTTATCCCAAGCTGGTAGGAATCGATTATAATCGCCATCGCTCCTGGTTAGTGAGTAACTTGACTGAGCATGTGTTACCGTAGTAATATATGGAATTAATGATGGTTATGGTTGATGAATCTGAAAGGCTATTGATGAAATAGTCCCTCTTGCTTGAATAAGTAGTCAAGTGTTTGCTCTAGATCAGGTGCAAATTTAGATAATCAGGTTGACTACATAAAATTGACTGCTAATGCTCTAATAATGATTATTTAATAATAAGATGCTTTTATGCAAAAGGTAAGTGTGGCCAACCCCAGATACAGCCTTGCATAATCCTTGGTGTCAATTATTTCTGGTTTATGACGGGTAAGTCTAGCTGAGTACCTTCTCGTACTCAGGGTGCTATCCCTTGTTGTTGCAGATGGGCAATGTTTCTTCGGCTACTGCGAGAACTGTCTGTATCCCGTCGAGGGCAGTGACTAGACCATGGGCATGGTCAATCCTTATCTTTCCTGATGCTTTTGTGGACAGATCAGGCATATGGCACCGTATTGTGAACTAAGGACTTGTGTTTCAAAACTATGTTGCTTCCGCTTTGAATTCAAAACTATGGTTTGTAATAACTATCGAACTCCGATGTATTTGAACTATGTGCGAACTGGATGTACCTTGTGGGCATGTACGCTAATCTATTACGATCTTGGTTAAAGTTGAATGACTTGAAATCCTTCGAGATTTCCGGACTACCGGGTTTGTACGAGCTTAAGTACTTGTAATCTCTGTGGAAGCAGCGATTCGGTGCTTAATCTGGTACAAATTGGTCGGTTCTGTCACAGCTGGCATCGGAGCATGGTTAGCGTTACTGTTCACAAGTGTATTTGAAAAACCGTATTTTCAAGTAAAAATTTCCTATTTGACAAGAACTTATAGCTATATTAGGATTTGAAAAACCTTCTTGACCAAGAGTAAGGTGTGCCATTGATCAAGTCCTTATGCCCAATAGGAACTTAGGTGGCTATTTAAGTACTAACTTTGGGGGTCGTGCATCATACTTATTTTCTGTTTATTCTGTCGTCCATACGGCAAGGGTGAAATTGTATGGATGCTATTCCTCGGAATAGTAATGTATGGATCAATTGCCTCTACGCTAAAGGTAATGAGAGTTGTGAGAGCATGATTGGACAACCGCCAATCTAGGGGAGTGCAGGATGCTGACATGTATACCTGTTCCACACAAGTATATGTGAAAGTATTGATTGTGGGAGTAATAATTTCTGATGGGTGCATATACTGCTTACGTGTATACCGGGTATGCGCCTAAGTAGTATTAGATTTAAATTTCAGCAATGCATGATATTCATATTGTGGGCAGGGCTGAAATGGTTTTTCTGCAGGTACGCTAACTTGCGAACGTGTAGTACGTTTAGTTAACGTTATGAGTGAGCGTGTATGCCACCGTCTAGCCGATAGATTGTTAGGCAGTGAGGACGTATGTTACGCTCATGCATCATGATCATACAACCTTGCATTAATCTTACTTCCTTCCTTATAGTTTCCTGTCCCGTTTTTCTAATAAAAGTTGTTTTAACTAATTAAAAACTGTGTGGATAAACTTCTTACAGATGGCACGCACCAAGCGCACTGCTCGCAAGTCCACGGGGGGCAAGAGGCCTAACTACATGCTGGGGCCATGGACTGATGAGGGGTCAGAGGACTTCTTGGGAGAATTTGGGATGCCCACTATTCTTTGGAGAGTTCTGCACCTGGTAGGATACCAGGAGGGTCAGGAGCCGCTGTACGACTGGCACCGTGTGCAGTTGTCAGAGGATCGTCACGTGTACACGGTGGAGGTCGATGTGCCTAGCCGTGAGGATCAGGATCACATCTGGTGTCGACGGGTGTTTGCCTTGCAGGGGAGGACCCCCTGGGATGCAGCCAACCAGGTTGCTTATACCGTTCTTCGGGACATCATGGAGGATCATCCGGAGGTGGTTGCTCAGGCTACTGCTAGTATCTTCCCGACGACAGACCCTTACCAGGCAGTGTGGCGTCAGCCAGGCGCTACCGTACTTGAGGCTAGCTCTCTTGAGAGGGAGCATTGTGCTGGACCAGCAGGGAGTGCTATGGCTGCCCTGATGGCTACTTATGGGTGCCTATCGCGCAGCTACGATCATCTGGATCATACCCTTAGTGAGGAGATGGCTGCACGGCATCGCCAGCAGGAGGAGCATACTACAGAGATAGACCTCCTCACTACACAGCTAGCTCAGTTGACAGTGGAGAGAGACCAGGCACTTCAGAGGGAGCAGGAGACGGCACAACAGCTTAGTGACCAGCAGGGTATGACGACCTTCTTATCCACCATCATGGCCGAGACTGAGGAGTCGCTACGTCGTGTTTGTCTCGAGGGTATGCGTGCGACTGAGCAGAACAGGCTTCTCAGGCTACAAGTGGGAGATTTAGAGCTGCAACTTCATCATCTCCAGGACTACAATGATCGTCTACATGAGGAGATCCATCGCAGGGAGAATGAGAGGAACCCCATCTTTCCCCAGGAGGATCCGGAGCCGAGTAGTTCTTCTAGTGGTTCTTCAGATGTGTCTAGTGAGGACGGTGACGTTGGTGAGATCGCTAGAGAGTAGTTTAGATCGTATGCTTAGCACCTAGAGATCTTTTGCGTATGTTGGCACGCCCGATCTTTTGTTTTGTTATGGGCTGGATGTAAGCATGTGAGGCAGACTTATGTGATGTGTGTGAGACCTTGGAAAGTCCCATATGTATGGGCAAAACTTTGGATGTTATGTTATCTTTTGCATGATGTGTTAAGTGATCTTGTTATGTGTTGATGCGATGTGGACTGAGATTGATTGTACCTCTGTCATTGTTTGGTGAATCGTTTTTCCGAATAATTTCAGTTGGTATGATTTATTGTTCTCTACAAGTTGCAACTTCGCCTAATGGTCGCTTACTATACTATATGCAGATGACGACAACTCGTAGTGGAGCGGGCGGTAGTGGTGGAAATGAGGACCCCAGGGAAAACCGCAATCCACCACCTCCTCCACCACCAACGGCTGAGCAGCTTTTTGCTCAATTTCTTGGAAGCCAGCGCAATATTGAAGCTTTGCTGAGGGAGAACTTGGCGCAAGGACACCAACGCCAAGAGCCAAACCAGTATAGTTCCTTCAAGGATTTCCTGGATACCAAACCACCAATCTTCAAGGAAGCTATGGAACCATTGGAGGCAGAAGAATGGCTGCATACTCTGGAGCAGAAGTTCCGTTTGCTTAGGCTCACAGAAGAGCTTAAAGCAGAATATGCCGCACACCAGTTGCAGGGACCAGCCGGGATTTGGTGGGGACATCACCGCACCACCTATCCTGCTAATGTTCCTATCACTTGGAGAATGTTCACTGCTGCTGTTCGAGGTCATTACATTCCACCGGGTTTGACTCAGATGAAGGTGGCCGAGTTCATGAACCTGACACAGGGGACTCGATCTGTTACGGAGTACCATCACATGTTCAATTCACTGGCTCGCTATATCCCAGACTTCGTTGATACAGACGCTAAGAAGATTGCTAGTTTCAAGAGAGGCTTGAACACTAAAATGGGAAAGTCAGTGGGTACATCTTCCCGTACCAATTTCAATGACTTCATAAGTGACTGTCTAATTCAAGAGAATCATAACAACAAGCATGCTGCTAGCAAGGCCCGGAAGAGAACCTTTGAATCGGGATCATCACAACTCAGAGGACCACCAGCTCAGCGAAATCAGTATCGACCACCAGCACCGGGGGCACGTTTTAGGCCGCCGCAGAAGAAGAATCAGCCACAAGCTCAGCGCAATCAGAAGCCATACAAGATAGCTGCTGCTCAGGCTCGCGGAGGTCAAGGCAGTTCTTCGGGAAATAAACCTATAGTTCGGGGACCATGCTACAACTGCAACCAAGAGGGGCACTTCGCAAGATACTGTCCCTACCCAAAGAAGCAACAGACCAATTACCCCGCACGCCTGCACAACATGACCGCTGAAGAAGCTCGTGCTGGAGAGCCCGTGACTGCTGGTATGTGCCTTGTTAATCATCATCCTGCAGTCGTTTTGTTTGATACTGGATCATCGCATTCGTTCATGAGTAAAGCATTTGCACAAAAGCATGATCAAGAGGTGTCCGAAATGGATTATGGGTTTCGCATAAGCTCTGTGGGGAGTAGTGTGTTGTCTAGGCAGATGGTTCGTGATGCAACCATCGACATCGGAGGGCATAAGTTTGGGGCTAATTTCGTAGTTTTGCCAGGGCTTAGTATGGACGTAGTCCTAGGAATCAGTTGGATGAGTATGTGGAAAGCGGTGTTGGACACTGCAGATAGGACTCTTACCCTGACCGATCCAAGGAGGAACAACAAGTTACGTATCTCTCTTCCTCGAGGGGCTGATTTTGTTGATCTATCTTGCACCTTATCTATAGAGGACCTGTCAAAAATTCCAGTTGTTCGGGATTTCCCAGACGTCTTTCCAGATGAGTTGCCGGGTTTACCGCCCAAGCGGGCTGTAGAGTTTACCATTGAGCTGTTACCAGGGACTGCACCGATCTCGAGAAGACCTTATCGCATGCCGCCCAATGAGTTAGCTGAACTCAAAACTCAGATCAAGGAACTTTTGGACAAGGGTTTCATTCAACCCAGTGTGTCAGAGTGGGGATGTCCAGCCTTGTTTGTTAAGAAGAAGGACAAGTCCTTGAGAATGTGTGTGGATTATCGACCGCTTAATGCCGTGACCATTAAGAATAAATATCCGTTGCCACGGATAGATATTTTGTTTGACCAGTTATCCAGAGCCAAGGTGTTTTCCAAGATCGATTTGAGATCCGGTTATCATCAAATTAGAATCCGACCACAAGATATTCCCAAGACTGCTTTTTCAACCAGATATGGCCTATACGAGTATTTAGTCATGTCTTTTGGATTGACAAATGCTCCGGCTTACTTTATGAGTTTGATGAACTCGGTATTCATGCCGGAACTAGATAAGTTTGTAGTGGTGTTCATTGATGACATTTTGGTATATTCTGAGAACCCGGATGATCACGCAGAACATTTGAGGGTTGTTCTGACAAGGCTACGAGAGCACAAACTTTATGCTAAGTTTAGCAAATGTGAATTTTGGTTGAAGCAAGTACAATTCCTTGGTCATATTCTGTCAGAAGAAGGAATCTCTGTGGACCCTAGCAAAGTCCAAGAAGTAATGGACTGGGAAGCGCCAACTTCGGTTGGGGAGATTCGGAGTTTTCTCGGTTTAGCAGGGTATTACCGTCGTTTCATTCCCGACTTCTCCAAAATCGCCAAGCCCATGACAAGTTTGCTTCAGAAGGATCAAAAGTTTGAGTGGACAGAGAAGTGTGAAACAGCTTTCCGTACCTTGCGGAAACTGTTAACCACTGCCCCTGTCTTAGCTCAACCAGATATCGAGAAGCCGTTTGATGTCTTCTGCGACGCATCAAAAGTTGGTTTAGGGTGTGTTCTTATGCAAGAAGGCAGAGTGATTGCTTATGCTTCACGACAGTTAAGAAAACATGAGATAAATTATCCTACGCATGATTTGGAATTAGCTGCTGTGGTGCACGCTCTGAAGATCTGGAGGCACTATCTGCTAGGAAATGTCTGCAATATGTACACTGATCATAAGAGTCTCAAGTATATCTTCACGCAACCGGAGCTGAATATGAGGCAAAGAAGGTGGCTTGAATTGATTAAGGATTACAATTTGCAGATACATTATCATCCAGGGAAAGCAAATGTGGTTGCTGATGCTCTGAGTCGGAAGTCGCATTGTAATAGCTTGAGGATACAACCAGAAGACGAGTTTAGTCTCGTACACCCTGTGATCTTGCGTCACATCGAGCTGCAGAGCACCTTAGTTGACCAGATTCTAGAAGGGCAGAAAACAGACAAAGGAATCTATTATATCAAAGAAAAGCTAAGGGCTGCCACTGAACCCGTAAAACATTTCCGAGTTGATGATAAGGGAGTGTTATGGTTTAATAATCGCCTAGTGGTACCCAAGAATAGGGAACTGAAAAATCAGATCATGGACGAGGCTCATCTTTCTAAATTGTCTATCCATCCCGGGAGCACTAAGATGTATCAAGATTTGCGTCCAAGATTTTGGTGGACCAAAATGAAGAAGGAAATTGCCGCATATGTAGCCAGATGCGACACGTGTTGTCGGGTGAAGGCTATTCACCTGAAGCCAGCCGGAACACTTCAACCTTTATCAATACCTGAATGGAAATGGGAAGAAGTGAGTATGGATTTTATCACCGGTTTGCCTACCACTCAGAAGGGAAACGATTCGATTTGGGTAATTGTAGATCGTCTCACCAAGACCGCTCATTTCATACCAGTTAAAACCTGTTATCGAGCACCGGACTATGCAGAGATCTATGTCAATCAGATTGTCCGATTACATGGTATACCCAGGGTCATAGTTTCGGATCGTGGAACGCAGTTTACTGCACCATTCTGGGAGAAACTGCAAAAAGAGTTAGGCACTAAGTTAATCCATAGCTCAGCTTACCATCCTCAAACATCAGGGCAAACGGAAAGGGTAAATCAGATTTTAGAGGATATGTTAAGAGCCTGTGTAATTTCAGCGAAGGGATCTTGGGAGAAGTGGTTGCCATTAGCAGAATTCGCTTACAACAATAGCTATCAAGAAAGCATTCAGATGGCACCTTTTGAAGCTCTGTATGGCAGAAGATGCAGAACACCAGTAAGTTGGGTTGAACCAGGAGAACGTCGTTACTATGGAATTGATTTTGTTAAGGAAGCAGAAGAACAAGTGAGAATAGTTCAACAACATATCACAGCGGCACAGTCCCGACAGAAGAGCTATGCCGATAAGCGAAGAAGGCCACTTGAATTCGAAGTAGGTGACTATGTGTACTTGAAAGTATCACCCATGAAAGGAGTTAAACGTTTTGGCGTGAAAAGAAAGTTAGCGCCAAGGTTTGTAGGACCCTATAGGATAATGGAAAGGAGGGGAAAAGTGGCTTATCAACTACAGTTACCTGAACATTTGAAGGCTATATTCCCAGTATTCCATGTGTCACAATTAAAGAAATGTCTTCGAGTTCCAGAAGAGGAAGTACAACCGGCCAATATCAAGTTACAATCCGACCTTACCTACTCGGTGAAGCCATATCGAATACTCGATGAGAAAGAAAGGGTGACTCGCGGAAAGGTCGTGAAGCAATATAAAGTATCCTGGAGTGAGCAAGACGACCGAGATGCCACTTGGGAAACGGAAGACTATCTAAAGGAAGTATATCCACAGTTTTATAAGGAATGGTTAGTAACTCAAATCTCGGGACGAGATTCCTTTAAGGAGGGGAGGGCTGTAACACCCCGGTGTTAAGCAATCCCTAATTGCATAATTTGGCATGGCATAAGCATAGCATCTCATCATTTCATGTGCATCTGTTTGTTGAATGCTTAAGTCCTTGGTTGGTCTCTAGTGTAACCTTGTTATGCTTTCTGTTTTTGACCAAGTGCCTTATAACAAAGTTGTAGATCTTGATGAAGGGAACAACTTTGCTTTAAAGCACTTTCTCAGAAAAAGCTTTTGAGTTAGGATTTCTTGCATTAGAAAAATGGTTTAGCACTAAATTTCTTTTAAACAACAGAATTTGGACTGGAGCCTTAAGGATGATTTGTTCCTTACAAAATTCTAAGCAACTTTGTTGTTGGGACCTTTTCCTAGTTCGGTCTAGTTTAGAAGTTATAGAGCATCAAAGTTTGAAACAAAACTTCTTTAGTTTAATCCCAGTGGACCCCGCCTGTCAGTCTCTCCTTCTTCTCCTTCGCGGACGCCGCTCCCTCCGCGCCGACCGAACCCGCCTCGCCGCCGCGAGACCGCCTCGCTGGCCGGCCAAACCACCGTCATCGCCGCCCGTGGTTTGTGCCCGAACTCGCCACGTCGCCCAAGAGCTCGGGGCATGCTTGCCGCGTGGAGCGCGACACCTGACGCCGCCGCGCCGGTCGGGAGTTCCCCCGACGGGAACTGGCCAGGTGCAATGCACCCAGCACTTCGTCCCGTTTGCCTTCGCTCCGCCTGTTCTCGCGGCCAGCAGAGCATTCCATTGCTCAGTCTCTCCTTCGCTCCACTCCACTCCACCCACCTTCACAGAGCGAAGCGCCGCCGCCATTGCCGCCGAACTCCGGCGAGCGATTGCTCGCTACTCGCCGCACCGCCGTTCGATTCCTCCCGCCAGTTTCTCCGCCGTGACCTCCTCTTTCTCCGGTAAGGGTTGGTTTCCCCTCTCTTCCTCTCTAGCCGCCGGAACAGCGGACGCCATCCGCAAGCTTCCGCCATGGCTGCCACCGTGACCTTCACGTGGACCGGTCATCTCCGGCCATGCCACCCTAAGCTGAGCCATGTTCTAGCCTTCTCTACCGCCGTAGTAGCTTAGCGCCGAATGGAGACCCCTCTCGTGCCCTGAGTCCGCCGGACCACGGGCCAGTCGCGCTGTGTCCGTCGGGGACCGCCGTCGTGCATCGTGCCGGACAATGCCGGGGATGCCGAAGCCCGGGGGTTGCTCCAATAGGTCGCTTAGGTCTTGCTTGGGCTAGTGCTAACCTCGCCGAGTCGCAAGCCGCCGGGGAGAGTTCCGCCGCCGAGTCGCAGAGCCGCCGCTCCGCCATGGCCGCCGTCGAGCTTGCTCCGGTATCTCTTTGGCTCAGCAGGTTAGTCAGTCGTGTTCGTCTCGCAAACCCGCACCCAATGATGGTCTCCGTGTCGCCAGAAGTGTCGCCGTCGACGAGCTAGGGCCGGTCAACGACCACGGCGCAAAACTCCGCCGTTGACCGCCGAGCCTGGCCTCGCGCGGTTACGTGCCGAGCTTGGCCTCGGAAGCTTGGTCACCCTGACCAGCGGGCCCCGACTGGCAGAAAAGGGAAGAGCCTGGTTGCCGTAGGCCTCGGTAAGTCGGGTGAACCGAGCCTTCGCCTCGAGCCTCGATCGGGTCGGTTGTGTAAGCCTCGGTCGAGTCGAGCCAAGTCAAGTGCTCGGTTGAGTCAGTAAGCCTCGGTTGAGTTAGTAGCCTCGACTGAATAGGTTAGCCTCGGCTGTCAGTGAGCCTCGGGCGAATCGGAAAAATGTGTCTGAGCCTCGGGCCTCAGCCGAATCGCGCTGAGTGTGCCGAAGCCTTGCCTCGGGCCTCAGCCGAATCGCGCTGAGTGTGCCGAAGCCTGGCCTCGAAGCCTCGGGCGAATCGCGCCGAGTGTGCCGAAGCCGTGCCTTGTGCCTCGGCTGAAGTCCGTGCGTTAGGGTTGAGTCTCTTTTAAAATATGTTTTGCAGAATCCATGTAAAGGCTTCAAAAATTCCTACAAGGCTCATTTTATGTCCAAATCCTGTGAAACAAATTTTGTTAGGTCAAGTATGTTTAGATCTATCAGTGAAAACTGTTGAATGCATTCTTGGTGATACTTGTATGTGTAGATTTATTTAATTTAGAAAAGTGCTGATAACTTGATAAATGCATAACTAATTATGTATAAGTCAGAAAAATATGATTCTAGTTTTGTTAGGTTTGTATGAATGTGTAGTTTCAGAGAAAAATATAATATGAGGTTATTCTGTGAATTAATTTGACAGTAGCTTTTAAAATGGTTAAATGTCGTTTCCTTGTATATTTTGTAGTAAATAAAATATGAGGAATATGAACCTGAGAATTTAAGCACACTGCTCTTGTACTAGGAAGCACAGCAGGAAAATAAGAAATCTGTTGTTTGACACTTTTTGCTAGGGTGTGTAGTTCAAAGGACCTTTCCATGATAGAATTTGTCTTTTTCATAGAGGATGGAGTTTAAGTCCAAATGAGTTGAAATTTGGACAGGGAGCTAGATTGGATGTTGATAACTCCCGGTAATTTCTGTAGATTTTTCTGAAGCTGTCTAGATAAGGTTGCTGTTTAAAGTATGTGTAAATAGATTTATTTCAGCAAGTAATTAGAGGGTAATAAGCTCGTTAAGTAGACTTTGATGTGGTGACAACATCGCTTAACAAGTTGATCTTGATAGGTTATATAGTTGGGATGATGTTGACTACCTTGTTGAAGAGTAGCAGTAGATGGCATGTGCTTATCTCCTGAATTGTTACTTCATGTTGCATCACCGTGCATCCCATGTGCATTCATGTTATTCATTCATGTACCGCATCACGCAGGGTCGGTAGTGGAAGCCCAAGACACGCAGGAGGAGCAGCGTCAGGAGGAGACACCCGAGGAGAGGATCCCGGAAGGAGACGCTGAGGACCTGCCAGAGTGCCGTGATCACCGCCCCGCCGACTTCGAGCGAGGCAAGCCCCGGAGCATTTTTCTCCTACGGTTTGCAAATTACCAGTTTACAAGTTAACCTGATATGATTGTTGCATTAGGTTATAGGAGTTGTGTGATACCGTTGCTGCATTGATTAATTATCCTTGTCCACCTGCAAATATTATCTTGTGAACCCTGTTAGGTCTAGGCTCGATTACATGCTTAGCCCTGCTTAGACCGGTAAAAGTCGGGTGATTTCCTGTCTCCCGCATATAGGTGGATACTAAACATATTTAGCCTCGTGCTATCATGGAGAGAACCATGTGTTAATTAATCTGAGACCGGGCGGGATGTAGGAGCAGCAGGACATGGGTTCTGTGTGCTAGTAGTCTCCCGTCTGTGTCGATTAGGACCCGACGAAGGCACACCTCAGTCATTTTGAACGCGTCAATCACTTAACGGAGCAGGTGCGGGTACCTCCCGTGAAGCCTAGTAAGGTGTTTCGAGCCGGTGACGGAGACGTTGACGCCTAACACCCAGGGCCTTATATGTACCGTGGGCAACTATTCTGATCGACCTGGCATGGTCCGAGGGCAGGCAGGGCCTGATCGACCTGGCATGACCGTGGGCAGTTAATAGCTTGAGCGACCTGGCATTGAGATAACCCTCGGTGTAGAAGGGTCCATGGCCGTCCCGCGATTTGGGTTCTCGAACCTCCTGAGTGGTCGCCAACGGCCGCCTGGCAGGGTGTGTCGGGCGAGTGTGCGACATTTTATCCCCAGCTGGTAGGAATCGATTATAATCGCCATCGCTCCTGGTTAGTGAGTAACTTGACTGAGCATGTGTTACCGTAGTAATATATGGAATTAATGATGGTTATGGTTGATGAATCTGAAAGGCTATTGATGAAATAGTCCCTCTTGCTTGAATAAGTAGTCAAGTGTTTGCTCTAGATCAGGTGCAAATTTAGATAATCAGGTTGACTACATAAAATTGACTGCTAATGCTCTAATAATGATTATTTAATAATAAGATGCTTTTATGCAAAAGGTAAGTGTGGCCAACCCCAGATATAGCCTTGCATAATCCTTGGTGTCAATTATTTCTGGTTTATGACGGGTAAGTCTAGCTGAGTACCTTCTCGTACTCAGGGTGCTATCCCTTGTTGTTGCAGATGGGCAATGTTTCTTCGGCTACTGCGAGAACTGTCTGTATCCCGTCGAGGGCAGTGACTAGACCATGGGCATGGTCAATCCTTATCTTTCCTGATGCTTTTGTGGACAGATCAGGCATATGGCACCGTATTGTGAACTAAGGACTTGTGTTTCAAAACTATGTTGCTTCCGCTTTGAATTCAAAACTATGGTTTGTAATAACTATCGAACTCCGATGTATTTGAACTATGTGCGAACTGGATGTACCTTGTGGGCATGTACGCTAATCTATTACGATCTTGGTTAAAGTTGAATGACTTGAAATCCTTCGAGATTTCCGGACTACCGGGTTTGTACGAGCTTAAGTACTTGTAATCTCTGTGGAAGCAGCGATTCGGTGCTTAATCTGGTACAAATTGGTCGGTTCTGTCACAGGATGGTACATGTCTGGGTTGTTCATCTCCCGAGCACGGCGCGCCTCTCGCTTGCGCTGAAAACAGAACTCACCTAAGTGTCCATCTCTCCCACAAAACTCACAGTGGTACCTCACCGCTCTCAAAGGGGGTTGTTGGTACTCACAGGTGTGGGTGTGGATCACTTTGCCCTTCTGTGGCAACTCCTCGCGAATAGGTGGCATTGTGTCCAGCTTGTTCTTTTGGTGGTTGGGTTTGGGAGCCCATTGCTGGTTCTTGGGTGGAGCTTTCGGAGGCTCAACAAAGACCCCATCCTTGGTGTTAGGCTTGAGGGGCTCTTTGGGTGGAAGATTGGTAAGTTTGGGAGTAGTGGTGGAGTTGGGTTTGAAGGACCGAGAATGCACAAGCAAGGCGACCAGAGGGGGGGGGGGGTGAATGGGAGCCAATCAAATTTCTTCCGAAACTTTGGCCAAGTGTCCCAAGTTCAACCCCAAGAAGCACGGACCCAAAGCGTGATGCTCACGACCCTTGGAAGAGGGTGGATGATCCCTAGGATCACAGCGGAGCACCACCAAACACAAGCGAGACAAACACCAAAAGCTTCGGCTCAAGTCCCCCTTGAGAAAACCGACTCCCGAACGTAGATCGGAGGCTACGTCGAGAAATCTCCAAACACCAATGCTAACGAGTAGCAAAGATACTTAGAGAACTTCCTTGGTTAACTCTAGGGCCAAACGAGAAGTTCGAAAACCAAGCGAGCAAGCCGGGACGAAGATTGCACTGAAAAGCAAGCTTCAGCAATGTCCCGGACTGTCCGGACCAGGGGTCCCGGACTGTCCGCCCCTAATGCGGACTGTCCACGAGCCGATGGCGGACTGTCCGCTGGCAAAAGAGGAAAAACAGCAAGTCTGCTGGACCCTCCCTGGACGATCCCCGGACTGTCCGCGAGGTTGAACTGCGGACTGTCCGCCGGTCAAAAAACACAGCAACAGTGGCACTGAGTCAGGCTACAGACCTGTCCGATCCCGATGCCCGGACTGTCCGCCGGTATAACCGCGGACTGTCCGAGGCCCTGCAGAGAGGGCGATTTTGATCGCCTCTCTCCCAAATCTCTCCAAATCTGATCCAAATCAAAATCCCAAGTTCCCAAACTTGGAGAAGATGATCACAGGGTAGTTAGGAGACTATCCCCAAGAAATCATCCGCTCAAATTGATTCAATCAACGGGAAATCAAAAGGGAAGGTGGATGAACCGGAAAAGCGCCACGAAAATGAAATCATCCTGATCTATTCGATCATGAGGAGTTAGATGAATTCCTTTGGTCGAAATGACCTCCTCAATGATACGAACAAATTGGTTCAAACGGATTTCGCAAAGACGCACCGGAGAGGGAGATCGAGTGACGGGAAAAACGCGGAGAAACGAAGAACACGACGAACTCGAATCAAAACGCGAATCGACACAACGATCTTGCAGCCAAAGCGCAAACACACGCTACGACAAGGAGGTTACGGCCTCCTTTCCTCAAAATCAACAGTACACAGAGGTGAGTCTCTCTGCGGATCTCAGCTAGCTACAGCAGGGGATGGGAGAGCAGGAAACCCTAGGAATGAAAGAGCAAATGACTGAGATGAGGGGAGGAGGGTGTCTCCCCAACTACTTATCCTAATTCTAGCCTAAGTCTATTTCCTACTCTACCCCTCTCTATTCTAATTACAGAGCGAACCAACTAAACCCTAGGGTTATTCTGGACCAACTTGGTGGTAGGTGTATCCGACGGCCACGCCCGCACAACTCGTCCGCGTTGCCTCCACGCAACCTTCCGATTGCCGCCATGTGCCGCCCTCGCTGTGCACCCCCGGTTTTGTGGCCCAAACCGGGAAACCAGCCTTTTCCAGCTATCCCCCGGTTTTGAGGCCCAAACCGGGAAACCAGCCTCCAAGTCCAACGCCTGAGTTTTGTGGCCCAAACTCAGAAACCCGCAGCGCCCGAGTTTTGAGGCCCAAACTCGGAAACCGTCCTCAGCCCGAGTTTTGTGGCCAAACTCGGAAACCCTCAGCACCCAGGTTTTGAGGCCCAAACCTGGAAACCGTCCACCGGTGGTTTTTCCCTGGCTCAGCCACCAAACCGAAGCTGTAGAGGGGATGCACCGCCCGTGCACCCCGTCCACCGACACGTGTCCCCAGGTCCTCGACCCGAGCAACACCGTGCCCCGCAAGTCTTCACTTGTCGCTGTCCCAGGCTGCCAGCCACCACAGCTAATCCTCAGGCACTCCGGTCCCTCAGTTGAAGCCTCACGTCCTCCCTTCACCGCTCAGTCCATCGGCATGGCACGTCCGCCGCACGGCACGCCCATCCTTCACTGCACCCGGTCCGTCGGCACGACACGTCTCAACTTGACCTTCACCTTGCCCTCGATCACTGTCTCCGTGCTCGACACCTGCACAACACAAGCCAAAGAACCTGCGATCAAACCCGTTGACAATCACTCATCACTCCGAGACCCGGCATACACCCTTGTATCCGCAGGGTTTCTCACTCGGGTTCAAACCACTCGACTCTCCAATCTTCCCAAAAGCAGAAAGATCAACACCCTGAGCAAAGCCTATACCAGGACCTCCAGCAGCTCGCTTGAATTGGGAGATCATCATCCCGAGCTGTGGCTCACCACAAGACACCCATGACAAGATGGTCCGAAGGTATGTGTTTTCCTCCTCGGTTTGCATCTTGTCATGCTTCACGTTAGCTATCTCCATCTCCAAACCCTCGCACAACGCGCACCTAGTCACACAAGTGCTACCCGAGCTGGCCTCCTCAAGAGACACAATCTTGGCATTCTTCTCTACCAACTCAGATTGCAAGATAGGACAAGTCTTGCACGCACCCAACAACGAAGGTCTAGCCTTGAGCTCATCCACCTCTCCTACCAACGCAACATACTTGCTTCTCAAAGTGAGAAGATCGGTCATGTGCGTGGTGCATGCCTCACACTCCTCCTCATCTGTGACAACCACGCTGGACTTGACTGAATCAAGCTCCTTCACCGTATCCTCCCACTTCTGCCTAAACTCCTTGCGCTCTCTAGCGGCACGCCTAAGCAACTTATCCTGACTAAGGAGCGCGGCAGTAAGCTTCTCAACCTCGGCAGAGAGATCGTCGTAGGTGAGAGATACCTGGGAGGTGTCGTCGTCGTCGTCATTCCGAGGGGAGTTCACCAACTCGCCGTCGAGTGCCATGGTGCAAAGGCTGTCGTCGTCGGCGAAGAAGCAGAGGCCGTTCAGCTTGTCCTCGACCCTCTTCTTCTTCTCGGACTCATCGTCGCTTGAGCAAGCGGAGTCGTCATCTCAGCCGTCGACGTCGCTGAGCGTGGCGAAGAACGCACGCTGCTCAGCCTGGGCCTTCTCCAAGTACTTGGTCTTGATGTACTCCTTGTCGAAGCCGCCCCTCCGCTTGTGCCTTGGAGGGACATGCTTGTCCTTGCGCTTGCCGGAGTCGTACTTGTGCCCATGGTCCGCCTTGCCGAAGGTCTGCTTGTTCTTCTTCGAGCAATTGGCGATGAAGTGGTTGGGGTCGCCGCACTCGTATCATCCCAAGCGTCCTCCTCCGCGGTGATGGTTCATGCGGTTGTTGTGGAACCGCGAGAACCGGTTGGCGAGCATTGCCAACTCGTCATCCCCGAAAGCCTCCAGCTGGTCCTCTGTAACAGAGAAAAGAGAAGAGAGAGAGCAAAACCTCCAGAGGGGTTAGCAGAAGAGCAAGAAACCAAAGCCATTGATGGGCCAGAAGGATTTTCATAAGAAGCCCTCGCCATGGCGTCAATCTCACTGGATTTGAGCTTACTAAAGAGCTCGTCGCACGTGAGGGTCTCATAGTTAGGTGATTCGATGATCGCCTGGACTTTGGAGTCCCACACCGATCGATCAAGAGTATGCAAAAGCTTCAAAGCTCTCTCATGATCGTCGAAAGGCAACAGCTCCTTGTTAGCCCTCATCCTGTTGACAATGACCTAAAAGCGAGCGAATAAACTTTCTATGCTCTCGCCAGGCATGTGTCGAAAGTTCTCATACTCTCGCTTGAACGACTCGTAGAGTCGGGTTTTGACTTGAGAGGTTCCCTCATGGAAACGCATGAGGGATGCCCAAATCTCCCGAGCCGTAGCGAGGTGAGAAACGCGATCAAACTCACTCATGCTCAAGCATGAGAAAAGAGCATTACGGGCTCGGCTATTGGCATCGTGGTCGTCGATCTGACGCTGAGTCACACGAGCAGCCAAGACCATGTAATCGGCAGAGTTGCAAATATCCCAAATGGAAGCACCCATACTCTGCAGAAAGGCCGACATGCGTATCTTCCAATACGCATAGTTCGTCCCATCGAAAAACGGCGGTTTGCCCACGCCGCGATCCATGTCGCTTTCTGTGGATCTGGAACCGGCTAAGGTGGAAGATCCTTAACCCACTCCGATACCAATTGAAGGGCCGAGAATGCAACCAGAAAGCGACCAGAGGGGGGTGAATGGGAGCTACAAATTTTCCTTTTGGAAACTCGTTGCCACTGTCCCAAAATCAACCCCAAGAGCAAACCCTAGAGCTTGCCAGTGTCCGTGACCCTAGATGTAGGGTGGATGCTTCCACAAAGCACAGCGGGACACTCTACAACTCTAGAAACCCAACGCAAAAGACGGAAACCAAATCCGACAACGTACAAGCGAACTGCGGACAAAACAGTGAAAAACTCCACTGACTGGACTCACCAGAGCGTCCGGTCACCAAGCACCGGACGCGTCCGGTCACAGGAAATCAGTTCTGGGACCTCTCTGTGTTGGACCGGACTCTGGGAAGCAGAGCGTCCGGTCGACTACTGTGCGTCCGGTCATAACAAACAAACGCAGTGAACAGTAGCACTCAAGAGTCCGGTCACTTGAGCCGATGGGCGTCCGGTCAGTTACGCAACCATCGCGCGTGACATTCAACCACCGGACGCGTCCGGTCAGCACGAGGACAGCGTCCGGTCACCCCAAAACTGCACAGTTCATTCACCGATTCCTCCCAATCTCACCCAAAACAAATCCTCTAGGGATCATGAGAACACATATGATGAATGATTGACTTTGATGAGGAAGGTTTGAGGCTTTTACCCAGTTGAGTCTATATCGCTATGCGCTTATTGTTTATGACTAACCGGTGGCATGAGTTGTGTGGTGTTTCTGTGTTGGTGTGTGTGTGCGACATGTGTCTCTTGGCTGTGTTGATGTGCAGGTGTGGAGCTCGGATACAGTGGTCTATGGCGAGGTGAAGGTCAAGTAGAGACGTGCCGTGCCGACGGACTGGAAGTGGTGAAGGATGGGCGTGTCGTGCGGCGGACGTGCCATGCCGATGTACCAGACCGGTGAAGGGCGGACGTGAGGCTTGGACTGACGGACCAGAGGGCCAGAGGACCAGCTGTGGTAGCTGGCACGTGGCATCGGCAAGCGAGAGCACATGGGGATGTGCGGTGCATCGGCCGAGTCGGGAGGAAGGCGCTGGAGTCGTGTCACTTGGCGGGAGGTCGGACACGGGCTTGCGTGCGACACAAGTGCCGTCGGCCAAGTCAAGAAGGAAGGCGAAGGCGTTGTGCCCGGCGTGGAGGCTGGACATGCATCGGCATTGGTGCCGGTGGTCGGGGTGTGCGAATCACATCCCGTCTACGGTGCGGGTTCGGTAGCTGAGCCTCAGAAAGCTACCATCGACGGTTTCCGAGTTTGGGCCTCAAAACTCGGGATGGACGGTTTCCAGGTTTGGGCCTCAAAACCTGGGTGTGCGGGTTTCCGAGTTTGGGCCTCAAAACTCGGGGTGGACGGTTTCCCGGTTTGGGCCTCAAAACCGGGGGTTGGTCCGAAAGGACGGTCGACGCGTAGCGGCACCGAGAGGCTTGCGTTGCGGCAAAGCTATCGGTGAGAAGGCGCGGCGGTCGATGGTGACGGCACGTGGCGGCATCAGGGAGGTCGCGTCGAGGCGAAGCTACCGGATGTGCGGGCGTGGCTGTCGGATGAAGATTGACCGGACTGGATGGTTTTACCCCTGGGGGGTATTTGGGTCGAGTGCTTAATGTAAGGGCGTTTTGGTCTTCGGACGTGCGCCTATATATATGAAGGGGGCTGCTAGGGCAGCCGCATCCTTGGAGGTCTTGGTGGTGTCTCTCTCATTTTGTTCCTGTGAGAGTAGGCTAGGGTTAGGGAGAGTTGGCTCTTGTTCTTGAGCTTTTCGTCATCCGAGCTTTGTGTTGCTAGGATTGGCTTGTAGTCCGACACCAAGTGATTAATCAAATATCCATTCCTCTGAATCCAAGGATCAAATTCATGGTTGAATTCGCATTTTGAATTTGTTCTTCGCGTTCTTCTTTTCTCCACGATTTCCCCCTCTCCCGATCTCCCTCTACGCTGCGTCTTTTGCGATTCCGTTTGAATCAACTTGTTCTTTGAAGTGAGGAGAACATTTCCACCAAAGGAATTCATCCCTACCCTCACGAACAAGTAGATCGGGCCAAAATCATTTTTGTTCTTTGTTCTTCCCCTTTTCTAGTGTTCTTCGGATTATTCGTGGTTGAGTTGGGTTGAAGCGATGATATCCTAGGATTAGCTTCCCAACACATAGAAGAACACTTGGGTGAAGTTAGTTTGCAACCACGTTCGATTTGGTGAAGATCCATTCGATTTTGGGTTTGCCCCGTGCTGTTTTTGCACTTTCTGGGAGGTCGCGGACAGTCCGCCGTGGGGGTCTCGGACAGTCCGCCGTACTGCGGACAGTCCGCCACGTTAGGCGCGGACAGTCCGACCATCGGGCTCCAGCTGGTTCAGTAGCTGTGCGGCTCGATCGGTTTGGTCAGCCGGGACCGGCGGACAGTCCGCCAGTGTAATCGCGGACAGTCCGCGAGTTGGGCATGGAGCATCCAGCAGGTTTGCTGTTTTGCGAAGTTGGCCGGCGGACAGTCCGCCAGGGCTTCGCGGACAGTCCGCCCCTGGCACGGACGGTCCGGCGTCAGCAGGCCGGACAGTCCAGGAACTGCCTGTAGGTCGCAGTTTAGTGCGTTTGCTCTCCCGACTTTTCCGTCTTGTCTCAGGACTTCTCGTTTGCTCCTAGAGTTCACCTAGGAACCTCTCTAGGTATCTTTGCTACTAGTTAGCATCGGTATTTGGAGGAATCCCAATGTAGCTCTCTATCTACATTTGGGAGTGGTCTTTTAGGCACGAACTTGACTCGAGGTTTTGGGAGTTTTGGTTGGCTCCTTTGAGTGGTGCTACGCTGTGATCCTAGGGATCATCCACCCTCTTTCAGAGGGTCGTGAGCATCACATTTGAGTCCGAAGCTTTTGGGGTTGATTTTGTTGGGACAGTGGCAACAAGTTTTCGAAAGGAAAATTTGAAGCTCTCATTCACCCCCCCTCTAGTCGCCTTGCTTTAGCATCTTCGGTCCTTCAATTGGTATCGGAGCCAGTTAAGGATCTCTCTACCTTAACCGGTTCCAGATCCGCGAAAGGCGACCTTTTTAGAGTGGTTTGGCTTCCGACGTGGTTTGTCGAGGTGTTGAGCTTTTGCTTGGCTAACACTAACGGTGCTTTTGAAGTGCACCAAGTTCTTCTTCAAGTATGTCTTTATCTTTCAGCTTGAACGGTTCCATGGACGACATCTTGGGAAGAAGGAGGAGTGCAGTTGATGAGAGGGATCGCGAGGTGAACGATCTGCTGAATCTTCTACAACATGACGAGCTTTCACCGGAGGATCTCCTACATCAACTTGGCAAGGCCAAGAGAGGTACACTTGCTTGTGGTCTTGTGGCTTTGCACAATTTATATGAGGCTTGCTCTAGGGATGATGAGCTTTGTGATACCTTGCGTAGAAAGGTAGAAAAATTAAAATGCTCCATTGCTAAGCTGAAGTCTAGTGCCTCTTTGCCTTGCACCTCCTGTGTTGACTCAGTTAGGAAGAATAATGAGCTAGGCTTTTCTCTTGCTAGCTTAAAATCTGAGATTGATTTGTTGAAATCCAATGCTTCCAAACCATGTGTAGTTTGCATTGACTTGCACAAGGACCTTGATTGTGCTAAAACTGAATTAGCCTTGCTTAAGTCAAATGCTTTGTCACCATGTGATTCTTGTGAATCTTTTGTTGCTAGACTTAGAGAACTAAGTTTGATTCACAGAACATGTGTAGATGAACTCGAGCATGCTAGGGCAAAAATTGATGAGATAAATTCTAGGCCTTGTAGCTCATGCTCTTTGAATAAAGATGCTTGCCTTACTTCTTGTGATATTCATGATTCCTTGCTTGATGTGAATGGTGATGTTTCTTCCACCAATTTCATGTGCACATCATGCATTGATTTGGAAAAAGAAGTTTTGGTTTTGAAGCAAATGCGCGATGATATGAGCGCTAAGTTGGTTGAGCACAATGATATGAGTGCCAACCTTAAAAAAGAAAATGAGCTCTTGCGTAACACATATGCCGAGTGCATTAGGGAGGAGATTGATAATTTGAAAAACACTCCTTGTGGTACTTGTGATCGCCTCATGTTTGAGAATGAGGTTTTAGCCAAAAGGTGCAAGAGCCTTTGTGCTAAGTCGTTTGATTCACGCATTTCTTGCAACTCCGATGTTGATATTTCCAAGTTTGCATCTTTGCAACCGGAGTTGAGTTCTTGTGTTGCGCGTGATGAGGTTGACGATAGCACTAGTGTCAAGGTTTCGGATAGCTCTTTCATAGCTACTCACAACCTTGCCGTTTCTTCGAGTGATGTCCAAGGGACTTCTCTTGACAAGGGTGCTTCTCATATTTTTGGGACTCGTCCTCCCAATCCGGTTTTTCATTGCACCTTTTGCAAGAAGGAGGGACATTCGCTCGATTTTTGTTTCCGCCGTGTCAAACATGAGCGACGAATTCGAGCTAAGGCTTTTAGGAAGCCGCGTAGCCTTTCCCATTTCACGTGTGCTCCTAGTGTTGGCACCAAGTTGGTGGTTGATGCTTCTTGTTCTAAGTCCCAAGGGACTTCTCACTTGTCGGAGAATGATGTGCCTTCTAGTAGGCCTTTGTACCATTGCTCTTTTTGTGAGAAAGATGGGCATCAAGAAAGCTTTTGCTATCGGCATGCCAAACGTTTGCGCCAAGCTCACTCTTCTAGGAAGATGGTGATTCATAGCCCTTCTCATGGCATGAACACTTGTGCTCCTAGTAAGAAGCCCATTTTTGTTGATGGGATTTATGACTCCTTTTCTAGTGGGATAGGTCATGGTCGTGGACATGTTTCTAGTGCTTCTTCTCTTGGTCCACGTCATGCTTTTCATGATGCCTCTATTGGTTCTTCTACAACAACCTTGGAAGATGTTTGCCTCTTTTCTCGTGGTACGACTCGTTCTTCTCCTCGAGTTGTCCTTTTGAGGAATGCTTCCAAGGGTGTTTCTCAATTGCATTTGAACCAACATTTGCATCATGCTAACCCACATGATAAGTTGAGATTTGTGACCAAGTCCTGGATTCCCAAGTACATGCTTGCTAACCCTTCAGGATCCAAGACTCGGGTTACTATGTCCTCTTGTGTGTAGATATGAGGACGCGGGGTGGAGAACATGTGCCTAATGAAACTTGATCTTTTAGATGTGATCAAGATTTGATGGTTCTCTACACCCCACCTAGATTTGCCTCCAAAGAGGCTTTTGCAGCTTGGTGAGCATTCTTTTTCACTCATACCGTGTACATCCATGTTCTATGCCTTGTGGTATGAGATGGTCTTTTATGTGCTCACTGGTATAGTTGTTACATGTACATTTTCTTTTGTATCATGTTGTGCTTTAGTCTAGCATGTGCTATCTAGTATATCATGTCATGCTAGCTTTGTGTATAGCTTTTGTGGAGGAGCCACTTTTCATGCTAGTTGGTGATCCTCATGAACATTGTGCCATGTTTTATCATACTTCTCCATGAGCTTTATTTGTAGTGTGTTGGGTTCGATCCCCACGGTCGGCGCCAAACTGTTGGGAGCACACTTGCCGCAACCTTCGCACTTGTGCAGGGTCGCGGCGAAGGTGACCAAGTGTCGGATGCGGTGGCGAAGGTAAAGCGAAAGTCGAAAGGTGCTCAATTCCCCCAAAAAAAATCGTCCCGTTACACTGTTCACCCCTTGGTATTTATAGGGAAAACCAAGGGGCACGGGCCAAATTACAAAAGGGTACAGGAAAGATTCCTCACCTCCATGCAGGGAGGAAGGGCAAAAGCGTAAACACACATCTGAAGTGGAAACCCTAACCGGCCCCTCTCCGATGCGCCGCCACCTGGTTCTGTTCACCTTTGGGAGAGAAGAGCGAAGGTTTGACCCTCGGCCGTGCTCGCCGGTCCTTTGACTTCGCTTACCTTCGGGCCAAAGCACATTCGTCGCTTGCTTGAACCTTCACTTCAAGCGGGGTGGCTTTGTGAGCCAGCGAGGGTTGCCTGCAGTGCGGCTGTCGACTTAGACCTGCATGGAACGCAACAAGGCGACGAGGGTTGAACCCGCGTCCGAGGGTCAGGGTAACGATCCCGAAGTGGAGAGGGACCTCGCAAGGACATACAGACTTAGCGAGGGTTATTCTTTGGACACCAGCTCGGGCGGCGCCTCTGCCGAGGGTCCTTTTCCCCAACATAGTGGTATGATGTTCATTAGGTGTCACTTTTCAGGTGCTAGTTTTGGTTAGCTCCATGTACCCTGTTGACATGTTTAGTTTGAGCACTAGTCTTTCCTCAATTTTATCATGGTACATGCTTTTGGATCTATTGCTATCATTATCTTGCATTGTAGCATGTGTTGAGGCTTAGGCTATGTTTGGGTTGTTCATGTCTCTAGGTTGCATTTTGCTATACAGTGCTCTATCCTGTTGCATGGTAGTCTTGACTAGGTTGAGTTCAGATCTCCTTGCGGTATCATTCATAGGTAGATCTCTTTTTGTTGAGAGTTCACCTTATGCTTATTTGACTAACCGTTTTCGTGGAGACCATGAGGTCACACTAGACGAGACAACGCCTTGTGTTTTCTTCTGCTTTTGAGTGTGCAGGAGAACAGGAGCCTGGAGAGAGCATTTCAGCTCATGGACCCGATTCCACTTCTTCCACGACTTGGGGTTTCGTTCGAGCAGCTCTCCAGCGAGCACTAGCAGCACTTGTGGGAGCGACAGCATCAGGCGAGGGGGAGACGACTTCGGCGAGGCAAGCGCCCCGGAGTTCAGCAGATTCAGGCGTCCCCTCGGGTATCACACCAGCAGGCGGTCATGCGCTTCATGAGGTACCTCCGACACACTTCTGAGTTCGGATTTTGGTACTCTTCTCCCTTGACCTCTTTTTGCTGTGTGGTCTTTTCGATGTGGATTTTGCTGGCTGTCGCTTGAGCGTTTCTTGGCTCTTCTCTTGTGAGATTGGTGTGTGTTTCCCTTTTTAGTTGGGGAAGCATTTTGCCTGTTGTATCATAGTTGGTCTTCTCCGATACCCTTTTTGCTTTGGGTTTTCCTTTTAGGCTAGCTTTTGCTCCATTCTTTGTAGGCTAGCTTTTGCATGCATTTCATCATGTATATCGTGCATTGTAGAGCTTCATGAATATAGTAATGAAAATGAGATTATGCTCTTTCTGGTATGCCCTGCTTATACAAGATGATGCTTGTAGCTTAGGCTCTTTTTGATCACTTGATACATGTTATGAGCTAAGCTATTTTTGCAAATGGTGAACTTGTTTAATCAACTATGAAACCTTGATTTGTTCACCATTGAGATTGGCAACTAGCATGGGTAGGATGTGTTGAGATCACTTGTGCTATCTTTTGTATGCTAGGTTGCTATGTCTCTTGCACTAAGTCATTCACTTGCTTGGATTGTTCATATTTACCTTGTGCTTAAAATTTGATCCAAGTCTAAGTGAAATGAAAAGATCGAGATGGGATTGCATGTGTCAGCACCTCACACTATCGAGACTGTTTCTCATTGCACATTTGAGTTAAACTTGAGTTGTGTAGTGTAAGACCGAAACCGGTGCTTTAAGCTTCCGATTGCTTTTATTGCATAGGCTTAGCTCGATTGAAATGTTAGGAAATGACCATGCTTTCAACCTCTCGCAATCACATGCTTTTAATTTGAACTGGTGTTAATACCGCTGCAAATTCCGATAAAATTTGATAATGACACAAGTCTATGCTTCATTCTATGGCATGTTGATTGAACTTTGCTAGGGGTAGTTCACCTTTTATACTTAAGTTAGCACTTGCTCAATTTTCTGTCTATTCTTGCTAAGTGCTATTTTAGTGGTGGACTCCTTTTCAAATGGCTTAAAACTGCTCATATGCTCACTTGTTCATATTTCGTATTCATTTGATCAGTTTGAGCCTTTGCTAGCATTTGTTTTGATTGCTACACTTTCAGGGCAGCACCCTTTTGAGCATCTTTTCATTATGACTGCTATACACTTGAAGCTGTTGCATTGTGCATATCATGCATTTTTAGCTTAGTGTACAGACCCCCAGCTCCGATACACTTTACGGTCACTTTCAGTGCTTTTCATAGCCCCCATATGCTTTTGGTTGATGACTTGTCTTGTGTTTGTGTCAACCTTGTGTTGAAAAATGTCAAAACCCCTCAGCATGTTCCCTTTTGTCAAGGGGGAGAAGCTGTTTGCAAGGGGGAGTTTGTGTGTTGGCACAAAGGGGAGAGTCATGCATTTTGGGGAGAGCTTTGAGCAAGGGGGAGTTTAGCTCTTTTATGTTCTTCTTCACTCGGTATAGCTCTTTTATGTGTTTCAATTGGTATCCATCTTTTGGTATGGAATGCAATTGGTGTCATGAGCTTTGTTGCATAGCTTCTGTATATAGGCTTGCTTTCAGGGGGGAGTCGCTTTTGTCTTGCTGCTTCTCCGTGTGCTCCGAGTGATTGTGCTCCATTTAGTGTTGAGCTTCTCTTGTGGTCTTTCTCAGTCGGTATCGAGCCTGCTAGTCGTGTTGAGCCGTTTTAGCCTCTTTCTTGAGGGACAAGCAGTTTTTGCTCGGTATTTTTCGATTGGTATGGACCCTTCAGCTAGTTGTGTCGAGCCTATGTGCCTCTGTCTTGAGGAACTAGCTGTTTTCACCAATCCTTGGCTGTTTGTGATCAGTTTTGCATTCTTATGCGTTGATTCAGCCTCAATTGGTATTGAGCCTTGAGCTAGTGGTGTTGAGCCATTTTCTGCCTCTTCTTGAGGGCTAGCTCATTTTTGACTTGGTTGCGTCGAGCCGTTGCCCATGTCTTTGGGAACCAAGTTTTTCGCTCTATGTGATCGAGTTTTGCTCATTGTTGAGTTGTTACTCCGATCCCTTACTTGGTTGTGTTGAGCCGTTGCCCATGTCTTTGGGGACCAAGTTATGTCTCATGACAAGTGATTTTGTTCTTTGCCCTTCGATGGCTTTTGATCACTTGAATGAGATTTTCGGTTTTGGTATCTCAAACCATCTCTTGTGCCTAGTTTTTGTCAATTCAATCATCAAGGGGGAGAAAGAGAAGGGAGAAAGAGAAGGGAGAAAGAGAAAGAGAAAAAGGGAGAGAAATTGACCCTTACCCCCAAGTGAACCCAAGTGGTGACCCTTACCCCCTTACCCCCAAGTGAACCCAAGTGGATAAGTACCTTGGTTTCTTTTGTGATGATTGTTTGACAATTTATTTGAGATTGGTTTTTGAGTACCTTTTGGATTCATGAAACTCTTGTTTTATCTTGACTCTTCGGTTGTGTGGAGGCTTTGCTCGCTTTTCCCGTTTCTTTCGGGACCGAGAGCTTGTATTTGGAGTTTTCATGATCCTTTATCATCTCAAGTAGCCTTGTGTTTGCTTTTGCTTAGCTTCTGGGCACTTGAGTGAGGCTTGCCTTCAAACCCTTCCTTTTTGGTTTATTTTTAGTCAATGCATTCATCAAGGGGGAGATTGAGAACACATATGATGAATGATTGACTTTGATGAGGAAGGTTTGAGGCTTTTACCCGGTTGAGTCTATTTCGCTATGCGCTTATTGTTTATGACTAACCGGTGGCGTGAGTTGTGTGGTGTTTCTGTGTTGGTGTGTGTGTGCGACATGTGTCTCTGGCTGTGTTGATGTGTAGGTGTGGAGTTCGGATACAGTGGTCTATGGCGAGGTGAAGGTCAAGTAGAGACGTGCCGTGCCGACGGACTAGAAGTGGTGAAGGATGGGCGTGCCGTGCGGCGGACGTGCCATGCCAATGTACCAGACCGGTGAAGGGCGGACGTGAGGCTTGGACTGATGGACCAGAGGGCCAGAGGACCAGCTGTGGTAGCTAGCACGTGGCATCGGCAAGCGAGAGCACATGGGGATGTGCGGTGCATCGGCCGAGTCGGGAGGAAGGCGCTGGAGTCGTGTCATTTGGCGGGAGGTCGGACACGGGCTTGCGTGCGACGCAAGTGCCGTCGGCCAAGTCAAGAAGGAAGGCAAAGGCGTTGTGCCCGGCGTGGAAGCTGGACATGCATCGGCATCGGTGCCGGTGGTCGGGGTGTGCGAACCACATCCCGTCTACGGTGCGGGTTCGGTAGCTGAGCCTCAGAAAGCTACCATCGACGGTTTCCGTATTTGGGCCTCAAAACTCGGGTGGCCGATTTCCGAGTTTGGGCCTCAAAACTCGGGATGGACGGTTTCCAGGTTTGGGCCTCAAAACCTGGGCGTGCGGGTTTCCGAGTTTGGGCCTCAAAACTCGAGGTGGACGATTTCCCGGTTTGGGCCTCAAAACCGGGGGTTGGTCCGAAAGGACAGTCGACGCGTGGCGGCACCGAGAGGCTTGCGTTGCGGCAAAGCTATCGGTGAGAAGGCGCGGCGGTCGACGGTGACGGCACGTGGCGGCATCAGGAAGGTCGCGTCGAGGGAAGCTACCGGATGTGCGGGCGTGGCCGTCGAATGAAGATTGACCGGACTGGATGGTTTTACCCCTGAGGGGTATTTGGGTCGAGTGCTTAATGTAAGGGCGTTTTGGTCTTCGGACGTGCGCCTATATATATGAAGGGGGCTGCTAGGGCAGCCGCATCCTTGGAGGTCTTGGTGGTGTCTCTCTCATTTTGTTCCTGTGAGAGTAGGCTAGGGTTAGGGAGAGTTGGCTCTTGTTCTTGAGCTTTTCGTCATCCGAGCTTTGTGTTGCTAGGATTGGCTTGTAGCCTGACACCAAGTGATTAATCAAATATCCATTCCTCTGAATCCAAGGATCAAATTCATGGTTGAATTCGCATTTTGAATTTGTTCTTCGCGTTCTTCTTTTCTCCATGATTTTCCCCTCTCCCGATCTCCCTCTACGCTCCGTCTTTTGCGATTCCGTTTGAATCAACTTGTTCTTTGAAGTGAGGAGAACATTTCCACCAAAGGAATTCATCCCTACCCTCACGAACAAGTAGATCGGGCCGAAATCGTTTTTGTTCTTTGTTCTTCCCCTTTTCTAGTGTTCTTCGGATTATTCGTGGTTGAGTTGGGTGGAAGCGATGATATCCTAGGATTAGCTTCCCAACACATAGAAGAACACTTGGGTGAAGTTAGTTTGCAGCCACGTTCGATTTGGTGAAGATCCATTCGATTTTGGGTTTGCCTCGTGCTGTTTTTGCACTTTCTGGGAGGTCGCGGACAGTCCGCCGTGGGGGTCTCGGACAGTCCGTCGTACTGCGGACAGTCCGGCCATCGGGCTCCAGCTGGTTCGGTAGTTGTGCGGCTCGATCGGTTTGGTCAGCCGTGACCGGCGGACAGTCCGCCAGTGTAATCGCGGACAGTCCGCGAGTTGGGCAGGGAGCATCCAGCAGGTTTGCTGTTTTGCGAAGTTGGCCGGCGGACAGTCCGCCAGGGCTTCGCGGACAGTCCGCCCCTGGCGCGGACGGTCCAGCGTCAGAAGGCTGGACAGTCCGAGAACTGCCTGTAGGTCGCAGTTTAGTGCGTTTGCTCTCCCGGCTTTTCCGTCTTGTCTCCGGACTTCTTGTTTGCTCCTAGAGTTCACCTAGGAACCTCTCTAGGTATCTTTGCTACTAGTTAGCATTGGTATTTGGAGGAATCCCAACGTAGCTCTCTATCTACGTTTGGGAGTGGTCTTTTAGGCACGAACTTGACTCGTGGTTTTGGGAGTTTTGGTTGGCTCCTTTGAGTGGTGCCACGATGTGATCCTAGGGATCATCCACCTCTTTCCGAGGGTCATGAGCATCACATTTGAGTCCGAAGCTTTTGGGGTTGATTTTGTTGGGACAGTGGCAACAAGTTTCCGAAAGGAAAATTTGAAGCTCCCATTCACCCCCCCCCCCCCTCTGGTCGCCTTGCTTTAGCATCTTCGGTCCTTCAGATCAAACTTGGTGAGAGGAGTCACAAGGAGTATAGTGAGCTATCTCTAAGAGATCATGGCTCAAACCTATCTCCAAATCGGTGAATCGAAGAATTTCGGGAGAGGGAAGAAGAACTTGACCCGAAACCAAAATCGATCGTTCTCCTAGACCGTGAGGTTAGAGGTGAATTCCTTCGGTGGAAAGAAGTGCCTCACCATCTAGAACAACCTGGTTCAAACGGATTTGCAAAAGATGAACCGTGCAAAGAGATTGAGCGACGGGAAAAATGTGGAGAAAAAGGATTCCGCGAAGAACACGAACAAAACGCGAATCACAACCACGAATTGCAACCGTGTGGCTACCACACGCTACAACAGTGAGATTACGGTCTCACTTCCTCAAAATCAACAGTACACAGAGGCAAGTCTCTCTGCGGATCTCAGCTAGCTACAGCAGGGGATGGGAGAGCAAGAAACCCTAGAAAACAAAGAGCAAATGACTGAGATTGGAAGGGAGGAGGGTGTCTCCCTCTGAAGGACCGAGAAGCTACTCGAAAGCGACCAGAGGGGGGGTGAATGGGAGCTTCAAGATTTCCTTTCGGAAACTAGATGCCACTGTCCCAAACTCAACCCCAAAAGCGAACCCTAGAGCTTGCTAATGTCCACGACCCTAGATGTAGGGTGGATGCTTCCTAGAAGCACAGCGGGACACTAGACAACCCTAGGAAGCCAACGCAAAAGACGGAACTCGAAACCGATCAAGAACGAACGAACCGCGAACGAAAACGCGCGAAACTGGATCGACCGGACTCTGGCCTGCGTCCGGTCAGCAGGGACCGGACGCGTCCGGTCAGCCAAAAACCGGTTTTGGACCTCTCTGGAACTGACCGGACGCAGTGACTGCGAGCGTCCGGTCGATCCCCGTGCGTCCGGTCACAAGCACGTTCGAGTAGTGAACAGGACTATGGGCGAGTCCGGTCACCACTAAACTCCAGCGTCCGGTCAGAGCAAAAACCAGAACACGCTCAAACCTTCAACGACCGGACGCGTCCGGTCAAGTCGTGACCGGCGTCCGGTCACCCCGAAACTGCACTGAAACTCCGGCGATTCAACCCGATCTCCTCCGAATCAAGTGCTCTAGGCTTGGGATTCGATCTGAGGAGTCACAAGGAGGTTAGTGAGCTATCTCTAAGAGATCATGGCTCGAACCTAACTCCAAATCGGTGAATCGAAGGAATTCGGGGGAAGGAAGAAAAAGAGACCCGAAACTAAAACTTGATCGATCTCCTAGACCGTGAGGTTAGAGATGATTTCTTTTGGTGGAAAGAAGTGCCTCACGATCTAGAACAACTCAGTTCAAACGGAATCGCAAAAGATGAACCGAGCACAAAGATCAAGCGACGGGAAAACTCAAGGCACAAAGCAATCCGCGAAGAACCTGATGAACATGAAATCAAAACGCGAATTGACACCAAGAGATGGGATCCAAGGTGAGGATACGGCCTCACTTCCTCGAATCAACAGTACACAGAGTGGAGTCTCTCTGCGGATCTCAACTAGCTAAAGCAGGGATGGGAGAGTGGGAAACCCTAGCAAATGAAGGCACTAACTGAAATAGCTAAAACTGAGATGGGGAGGAGGGTGTCTCCCCTAGACTACTTATACTAACCTAGCCTAAGCCTATTTCCTACTCTACCCCTCCCTACTGTATTTACAGAGCGGACCAGCCTAACCCTAAGGCTATTCTAGTCCACCCGCTGGTGGTAGGTAGATCCGACGGCCACGCCCGCACGGTCTTCCGCGTCGCCTCCACGCAACCTTCAGATCGCCGCCACGTGCCGCCACCACTCTGCACCCCCGGTTTTGTGGCCCAAACCGGGAAACCAGCCTTTTCCATCAGCCCCCGGTTTTGAGGCCCAAACCGGGAAACCAGCCTCCAGCCCGAGTTTTGTGGCCCAAACTCGGAAACCCGCAGCGCCCGAGTTTTGAGGCCCAAACTCGGAAACCGGCCCACGCCCAGGTTTTGAGGCTCAACCTGGAAACCGTCACGCCCAGGTTTTGTGGCTCAACCTGGAAACCCAGCACCCAGGTTTTGAGGCCCAAACCTGGAAACCGTCCACCGTTGGTTTTTCCCGGGCTCTACCAACAAACCGGCGTCGTAGAGGGGATGCACCGCCTGTGCACCCCTTCCACCGACATGATCGCACTTCTCCGCTTGTCGCTGTCACAGGCTGCCAGCCACCACAGCTGATCCTCCGGCCTCCAGTCCATCAGTCCAAGTCCACGTCCGCCCTTCACCGTCCGATACATCGGCATGGCACGTCCGCCGCACGGCACGCCCATCCTTCATCGCGCCCGGTCCGTCGGCACGGCACGTCGCAACTTGACCTTCACCCGCCATCGACCACTGTCTCCGTGCTCGACACCTGCACAACACAAGCCAAAGAACATGCGCATCATCTCCGTTGACAATCACTCATCACACAGAGACTCGGCATACACCCATGTATCCGCAATCTCCCCCTTGATGAGTGCATTGTCAACTCCACAACAAATCATGAATAAGAAGAAGGAGGTAGGAAGGAGTGAGAAGAGAAAACCCAACCAAATGACCCAAAAGCCTAACAAAAGCCAAAGAAGGTCAAGTGGATGAAGCGAAAACTTGGTCCCCAAAGACATGGGCAACGGCTCGACACAACCAAGCAAAGCAAAGCTAGCCCTCAAGAAGAGGTAGAACAGGCTCAACACCGCTAGCAGATACCAATTGAAGATCGGAGGACAACAGAAGCAAAGTGCTAGTCCCTCAAGATAGAGGCACAGAGGCTCAACACAACTAGCAAGAAAATCACTCCGAACCAATTGGAAATCAACCCAAACCAAATGGGAAAGCACACCAGACGATACCAATTGAAAGCCAAAAGAAAAAGCTTATGAAAGCTCATGAAAAGCTAGGAACGTTTGCTAGTCCCTCAAGACAGAGGCAACGGCTCAACACAACTAGCAAACTCCCCCTCGACAAATGCAAGCAACTAGGACAAACGATTCTCCCCTTAGTTGATCAACACAGGAGCATATGATTTGCATAAAATTCTCCCCCTAGTTGAAAATGCACTTATCAAGGCCAAAAGATATCGGAGAAGCAACTCCCTTCACATAAACTCCCCCTGAACACAAGATCTCCTTCCAAAATGCATATGAAGTCAAAATGCAAGGTAGGAGCTTCAAGTATATAGTCAAGAGATTGCAAAGATGCTCTAATCAGTATAGCTCCAACATCTCAATTAAGCACTCAAATAGCAAAGGCTCAAACTGATCACTTATACGAAATATGAAGCATATGAGCATGTGAGCAGTTTTAAGCCAAAAGGATAGTCACCATCAAAATAGCACTAGACATGTATAGAAGGAATCCAAACAAGTGCTAAGCATATATACAAGGTGAACTACCCCTAGCAAAGTTCAATCATCATGCATAGGAATGAAGCATATACTTGTGATTTCAAATTCATATCGGAGTTGCAGCGGTAAAAGAATTCACAAGTTCATTTTTGGCATGTGATTGCGAGAGGTTGAAAGCTTGTCATTGCCTAACTTTTCAACCGTGCGAAGCCTATGCCGAAGCAATCAGAAGCTTAAAGCAACGGTTTCGGTCATACACTACATGGCTCAAGTTTAACTCAAGGTGCAATGAGAAACAGTCTCAATACCATGAGGTGTTGACAAGCAATCCCATCTCGATCTTTTCAATTCAACAATACTTGGTTCAGATTTTAAGCAAGTTATGAACAACCAAGCAAGTGAATGACTCAGAACTAGAGACATAGCAACCCAGCATATATGAAAAGCAGGAATGGACTCAACACACCCTACACATGCTAGTTGCATATCTCAATGGTGAACATTTTCAGATTTATATACATTAGGCATAATTCACCATTCCAAAAATAGCTCGCTCATAACATGTAACAGTGATCAGAAAGAGCATAAGCTACAAGCATCATCATAAGTATCGGAGCAATACTAACAAGAGTATAATTACATTCTAGTGAATATAGACATGAAGCTTCAGAATGTAAATGCGTATGCCCGACACAAAACTGAAAGAAGGAAGATACCAATTGGAAAGACTCAAGAAACTCAAAAGAAAAGAGCCTCAAAATAAAAGAGTCAGTCTGTACATCTCAAAATGCTTCCCCCATCTAAAAGGGGAAACACACACCAAGCTCACCCCTCAACCTATTAAAGGTTGATTCGTCTAAAGGCTTGGTGAAAATATCAGCCAATTGGTGATGAGTATCGACATGGCGAAGGTCGATATCACCCTTCTCCTGGTGGTCTCGCAAGAAATGAAAGCGCACATCAATGTGTTTGGTTTTCGAGTGAAGCACGGGGTTCTTAGCAACGCTAATGGCACTCGTGCTGTCACAAAGCAAAGGCACTCGAGTAAAGCTCAAACCAAAATCACACAAAGTGGCCATCATCCAGAGTAACTGGGAACAGCAGCTAGCCGCAGCAACATACTCAGCCTCCGTGGTAGACTGGGCGACACTAGACTGCTTGCGAGAAGACCACGATACAAGAGAAGACCCAATAAACTGGCAAGTCCCAGAAGTGGACTTGCGCTCAATGCGACAACCAGCAAAATCGGCATCGGAATAACCGCAAAGCGAGAGAGTGGAGGAAGCAGAATACCAAATCCCGAGCTCAGGCGTGAAACGAAGGTACCTGAAGATGCGCTTCACCGCCTGACGGTGAGAAGTGCGTGGCGAAGCCTGAAAGCGCGCGCACAAGCACACGGCGAACTGAATGTCCGGCCGTGTTGCCGTCAGGTAGAGCAGCGATCCAATCATGCTGCGGTACTCCTTCTGGTCCACTGCTTCTCCATCCGTGTCGGCATCCAGGGCAGTCGTCGTCGACATGGGCGTCGGAAGAGGCTTGGCCTCGCCCATGTCGAACCGCTTCAGCAAGTCCCTCGTGTACTTGCCCTGGTGCACAAACGTCCCCTCTCGGGATTGCTTAATTTGCAACCCGAGAAAGAAAGTCAGCTCGCCCATCATGCTCATCTCGAACTCCCTGCTCATAGTATCTGCAAACTTGGCAACCAAAGCGTGAGAAGAACCACCGAAAATGATATCATCCACGTAAATTTGGACCAAGAGAGTATCTTTGCCTTGCCGGAGGAGAAAGAGCGTCTTATCTACACATCCCATTTTAAAACCCTTAGCTAGCAAAAAGGTTTTTAATCTCTCATACCAGGCTCTAGGGGCTTGTTTCAAACCATACAAAGCTTTGTGGAGTTTAAAGACATGGTTTGGAAACTTGGGATTTTCAAAACCGGGGGGTTGCTGGACATAGACCTCCTCCTCAATGTAGCCGTTTAAGAAGGCACTCTTGACATCCATTTGAAAAAGTTTGAAACCCATGGATGCAGCATAAGCCAAGAGTATCCTAATAGCCTCCAAACGAGCTACAGGAGCGAAGGTCTCCTCATAATCTATCCCCTCCTTCTGACTATAACCCTTCGCTACAAGCCGGGCCTTGTTTCTCACAATGTGGCCCTCCTCTCCTTGCTTGTTTTTAAATACCCATTTTGTCCCAATAGGTTTACAGTCAGGAGGTGGAGGCACTAGAACCCAAACCCGATTTTGCTCAAAGTTCTCTAGCTCCTCATGCATGGCATTTACCCAATCCGGATCCGTCAATGCGTGTCCAACATCTCGGGGCTCAAAAGACGCAACAAAAGCAGAATGAGCAAAGTGCGAGATGTGCTGTGACCTGGAGCGAGTAACTCGCTCGTCAATATCGCCGATCATCTGCTGAGGAGGGTGCTGGCGCTGGATGTGTCGTGGCGCCTCCCGGGAAGAAGTGACCTCCCCCTCAACAGCAGCTGGTTCCACCCCGGGTACAAAAGGTACCGCGCGAGGTGGAGGATCCCACGGCCCCCAGGAAGAAGAGGTGTCGGGGCCGTGAGTCGTCGTCGAGGCCGCTCTTTGCGGCACGGCAGGTGGAGGGGGTGCTGGATCATCTATACCTTCAGCACCCTCGTCCTCGTCATCGAAAAGAGGCTCTCCAACCTCATGATCACCTGCACGCTCAAAACGAGAAGAGGGACAAACAAGAGTCTCGTCGAAGGTGACATCTGATGTCTCCATGACTCGGTTAGTGTCAAGGTTAAGTACACGATAAGCTCGAGTGTGAGTGCCATAACCCAAAAACACACCGTCAGAAGAACGAGACTCAAACTTGTCCAGGTTGCCTTTTTTCAATATAAAACAGTGGCAACCAAAGACTCTAAAATAACTCACCTTGGGCTGGCGACCAAAACGCAACTCATAAGAGGTCTTCTTCAAAAACGCTCTCATAAAAATGCGATTCGAAATGTAGCATGCAGTGTTCATAGCTTCGGCCCAAAAGCGCCTAGGAGTCCTATGCTCATCAAGCATCGTCCTGGCCATCTCAACAAGGGTCCGATTCTTCCTCTCTACAACACCATTTTGGGATGGTGTATAGGGGGAAGAAAACTGATGCTCCAAACCAAGGCGGTTACAAAACTTCTCAAAATCCGAATTTTTAAACTCGGAACCATTATCACTCCGAATAGCTCGCATCGAGTTCAAAGGGAACTCGTTCTGAAGACGCAAAATCAGATTGCGAGCAAATGAGAAAGTCTCGGTCTTCTCAGCCAAAAAAAGACCCACGAATATCTCGAAAAGTCGTCAACAACAACCAAAACATACCACTTGCCACCAACCGAGCTCACCCGAGCCGGACCAACAAGGTCCATGTGTAAAAGCTCTCCGGGGTGCGAGGTCATGACCTTAGTCACTGGATGGTGGGGAGCGGCAACCATCTTCCCATGTCTGCAAGAATGGCAAACTAGATCCTTCTCCATCGAAAGCTTGGGCAATCCTCGGATTAGGCCAAGTGAGCTAAGTCTTGCAAGCAAGTCGAAGCTTAAATGACCGAGCCTCCTATGCCACTTCCAAAGATCGGAGGAAGAAGGACTAGCCAAAAGACAGCGAGAAGAACCAAACGACTCCGAGAAATTCGCACAAAAGACTTTCCCAAAGGGCGAAATCAGACATACAAGATCGCCCTGAGGATCTAAGATGCGACTAAGGTTCGGTTTGAAACGAATCTCATAGTCATCATCAAAAAGTTGCAAAACAGAAAGCAAGTTAAAATGCAGGTTAGAAACAAGAGCAACATCGCGCAACACAAAATGCTCATTAACCCGCACAGTTCCACGAGACAATACCTTACCTTTACTATTATCGCCAAAGGTTATGTACTCCTTTCCGGCGACCGGGCTAAGGCTGGAGAACCACTTGGTGTTTCCGGTCATGTGCCTCGAACAACCGGAATCCACCAACCAAACGTCCTCCAACCGTCTTACCTACATCAATAGAAAGACATAGGGTGAGCATACGGTCCAACACTGGGGTTAGTGAAATAAGGGTAATACCAGTGTTGGGCCGGCTGCTCAAAAGAACGGTTAGCAGAAAAACCATTCCTAGCACGACTACGAGGGAAGCGATCACCACGCTGAGAAAAACGTGGTCCGCTGGGGAAGAAGCGCTCACCGCGATACCCAAACTGCGGTGGGGGAAAGCGCTCAACAAAGCCTCCGCCACGGGGTCCGTTACCTGCAAAAGCAGGACCCCGTCGGGCACGCTCTCTACGAGGTCTACGCCTAGGAGCCTGGGGCTCAACTCTAGCGTCTCTCCTCGGAGCTCTCACTTCCTGCCTAGGCCTAGGAGCCTGACCTCCAGACCTAGCTGCTCTCCTCTTGCCCTTCGGAGCATGTCCACCATGAGCTGGATGGTACATGTCCGGGTTCTCCATCTCCCGAGCCCTGCGCGCCTCTCGCTTGCGCCGAAAGCAGAACTCACTCAAGTGACCATCTCTCCCACAGAAATCACACTGGTACCTCACCGCACGCAAAGGGGGTTGTTGGTGACCAGGGCTGTGGGTGTGGCTCACTTTGCCTTTGCCCTTCTGTGGCAACTCCTCACGAATGGGTGGCATAGCATCAAGCTTGTTTCTGAGGTGGTTTGGCTTGGGTGCCCAAACTGGGTTCTTGGGAGGAGCTCTCGGGGGTTCCTCAACCACACCATCTTTGGTGATAGGCTTGGCTGGCTCTTTGAGTGGAAGCTTGGCAAGTTTGGGAGTAGTGGTGGAATTGGGCTTCTCACATGGGTTCAGACCACTAGACTCTCCAATCTTCCCAAAAGCTGAGAGATCAACACTCTGAGCAAGACCTACACCAGGGGCACCAACAGCTCGCTTGAATTGGGAGATCATCATCCCGAGCTGCGGCTCACTACTGGAGACCCATGACAAGATGGACCGAAGGTATGTGTTTTCTTCCTCGGTTTGCATCTTGCCATGCTTCACATTTGCAATCTCCATCTCCAGGCCCTCACACAAAGCACACCTCGAGACACAAGTGCTATCTGAGCTGGCCTTCTCTAAAGACTCAAGCTTGGCATTTTTCTCTGCCAACTCAGATTGCAAGACAGGACAAGTCTTGCATGCACCCAACAGCTGCGGCCTAGCACGGAGCTCATCCACCTCTCCAACCAACGCAGCATACTTACCTCTCAGAGTGAGAAGGTCAGTCATGTGCGCGGTGCACGACTCGCACTCCGTCTCCTCCGACACTACCACGGTGGACCGAGCGAACTCAAGCTCCTTCACCGTGTCCTCCCACTTCTGCCTAAACTCCTTGCGCTCTCTAGCGGCACGCCTAAGCAACTTATCTTGGCTAAGGAGGGCAGCAGTCAACTTCTCAACCTCGGAGGAAAGCTCGTCGTAGGTGAGAGATACCTGGGAGGTGTCGTCGTCGTCGTCGTTCCGAGGGGTACGCTCCGGCTCGTCGTCGACCTCATCTCCGAGCGCCATGGTGCACAGGCCTCCGTCACCGGCGAAGAAGCACAAGCCGTTGAACTTGTCTTCAAAGCACGCTCATGATCATCAAATGGCAACTGCTCTCTGTTAGCCCTCATCCTGTTGACAATCACCTGAAAGCGAGCGAATAAACTTTCTATGCTCTCGCCAGGTTGATGTCTAAAGTTCTCATACTCTCGCTTGAACGACTCGTAGAGTCGGGTTTTGACTTGAGAGGTGCCCTCATGAAAACGCATGAGAGTGTCCCAGATCTCCCGAGCCGTAGCGAGGTGAGAAACACGATCAAACTCACCCATGCTCAAACAAGAGAAAAGAGCATTACGGGCTCGGCTATTGGCATCGTGCTCATCGATCTGCTGTTGAGTCACACGAGCAGCCAAGACCACGTAATCAGGGGAGTTGCAAATATCCCAGATCGAAGCGCCCAAGCTCTGCAAATAGGCTGACATACGTATCTTCCAATACGCATAGTTCGTCCCATCGAAAAACGGCGGTTTGCCCACGCCGCGATCCATGTCGCCTTCGGTGGATCTGGAACCGGCTAAGGTGGAAGATCCTTAACCTGCTCCGATACCAATTGAAGGACCGAGAAGCTACTCGAAAGCGACCAGAGGGGGGGTGAATGGGAGCTTCAAGATTTCCTTTCGGAAACTAGATGCCACTGTCCCAAACTCAACCCCAAAAGCGAACCCTAGAGCTTGCTAATGTCCACGACCCTAGATGTAGGGTGGATGCTTCCTAGAAGCACAGCGGGACACTAGACAACCCTAGGAAGCCAACGCAAAAGACGGAACTCGAAACCGATCAAGAACGAACGAACCGCGAACGAAAACGCGCGAAACTGGATCGACCGGACTCTGGCCTGCGTCCGGTCAGCAGGGACCGGACGCGTCCGGTCAGCCAAAAACCGGTTTTGGACCTCTCTGGAACTGACCGGACGCAGTGACTGCGAGCGTCCGGTCGATCCCCGTGCGTCCGGTCACAAGCACGTTCGAGTAGTGAACAGGACTATGGGCGAGTCCGGTCACCACTAAACTCCAGCGTCCGGTCAGAGCAAAAACCAGAACACGCTCAAACCTTCAACGACCGGACGCGTCCGGTCAAGTCGTGACCGGCGTCCGGTCACCCCGAAACTGCACTGAAACTCCGGCGATTCAACCCGATCTCCTCCGAATCAAGTGCTCTAGGCTTGGGATTCGATCTGAGGAGTCACAAGGAGGTTAGTGTGCTATCTCTAAGAGATCATGGCTCGAACCTAACTCCAAATCGGTGAATCGAAGGAATTCGGGGGAAGGAAGAAAAAGAGACCCGAAACTAAAACTTGATGGATCTCCTAGACCGTGAGGTTAGAGATGATTTCTTTTGGTGGAAAGAAGTGCCTCACGATCTAGAACAACTCAGTTCAAACGGAATCGCAAAAGATGAACCGAGCACAAAGATCAAGCGACGGGAAAACTCAAGGCACAAAGCAATCCGCGAAGAACCTGATGAACATGAAATCAAAACGCGAATTGACACCAAGAGATGGGATCCAAGGTGAGGATACGGCCTCACTTCCTCGAATCAACAGTACACAGAGTGGAGTCTCTCTGCGGATCTCAACTAGCTAAAGCAGGGATGGGAGAGTGGGAAACCCTAGCAAATGAAGGCACTAACTGAAATAGCTAAAACTGAGATGGGGAGGAGGGTGTCTCCCCTAGACTACTTATACTAACCTAGCCTAAGCCTATTTCCTACTCTACCCCTCCCTACTGTATTTACAGAGCGGACCAGCCTAACCCTAAGGCTATTCTAGTCCACCCGCTGGTGGTAGGTAGATCCGACGGCCACGCCCGCACGGTCTTCCGCGTCGCCTCCACGCAACCTTCAGATCGCCGCCACGTGCCGCCACCACTCTGCACCCCCGGTTTTGTGGCCCAAACCGGGAAACCAGCCTTTTCCATCAGCCCCCGGTTTTGAGGCCCAAACCGGGAAACCAGCCTCCAGCCCGAGTTTTGTGGCCCAAACTCGGAAACCCGCAGCGCCCGAGTTTTGAGGCCCAAACTCGGAAACCGGCCCACGCCCAGGTTTTGAGGCTCAACCTGGAAACCGTCACGCCCAGGTTTTGTGGCTCAACCTGGAAACCCAGCACCCAGGTTTTGAGGCCCAAACCTGGAAACCGTCCACCGTTGGTTTTTCCCGGGCTCTACCAACAAACCGGCGTCGTAGAGGGGATGCACCGCCTGTGCACCCCTTCCACCGACATGATCGCACTTCTCCGCTTGTCGCTGTCACAGGCTGCCAGCCACCACAGCTGATCCTCCGGCCTCCAGTCCATCATTCCAAGTCCACGTCCGCCCTTCACCGTCCGATACATCGGCATGGCACGTCCGCCGCACGGCACGCCCATCCTTCATCGCGCCCGGTCCGTCGGCACGGCACGTCGCAACTTGACCTTCACCCGCCATCGACCACTGTCTCCGTGCTCGACACCTGCACAACACAAGCCAAAGAACATGTGCATCATCTCCGTTGACAATCACTCATCACACAGAGACTCGGCATACACCCATGTATCCGCACCCTCTACTTATCCTAATTCTATTTCCTACTCTACCCCTCTCTAATTACAGAGCGAACCAGCTAAACCCTAGGGTTATTCTGGACCAACTCGGTGGTAGGTATATCCGACGGCCACGCCCGCACAACTGGTAGCGTTGCCTCGACGCAACCTTCCGATTGCCGCCATGTGCCGCCCTCGCTCTGCACCCCCAGTTTTGTGGCCCAAACCGGGAAACCAGCCTTTCAGGCAACCCCCGGTTTTGAGGCCCAAACCGGGAAACCAGTCCACCAGCCTGAGTTTTGAGGCCCAAACTCAGCAAACCCGCAGCACCCAGGTTTTGAGGCCCAAACCTGGAAACCGTCCTCAACCCGAGTTTTGAGGCCAAACTCGGAAACCCTCAGCTCGAGTTTTGAGGCCAAACTCGGCAAACCATCCACGCCCAGGTTTTGAGGCCCAAACCTGGAAACCGTCCATCCGATGGTTTTTCTCTGGCTCAACCACCAAACCGACGCCGTAGAGGGGATGCACCTCCGTGCACCCCGTCCACCGACACGTGTCCCCAAGTCCATGACTCAGGCAACACATGACCGCACTTCTTCACTTGTTATCATCACAGGCTGCCAGCCACCACAGCTGATCCTCGGGCCTCTGGTCCCTCAGTCCAAGCCTCACGTCCGCCCTTCGCCACTCTCGGTCCATCGGCACGACACGTCTCTACTTGACCTTCACCTCGCCTTTGATCACTGTATCCGGGCTCGACACCTGCACAACACAAGCCAAAGAACATGCGCATCAACCCAGTTGACAATCACTCATCACTGAGAGACTCGGCATACACCCATGTATCCGCAGGTCTGAAGCAGTAGAATCCTCAGCAACCGCACTACCTGAAGTACCTTGATCTACTCCGGTATCTGATACAATACAACATATAAGATAAGAGATTATCAATAAGCAAAAGGACTACAAAGTACTCGGGTTTTCCCCTTACCTGGAGCACCCGGCTTACAGTGCTTTTTAGCCAATTCTGGAGATACAAGTACTTTGCGACAAGCACGACGATTACCAGTGCGAGCCTTCTTATGGACGGGTCCTCCGGCTTCTAGATGGGGAGTCGGTGACCTATTCCGACTGCTCTCTACTTCGGGATCTATGAGCACGATATCAGAGTCAGTCGAGTCTGAGTCAAGCCAATCAAGATCAGCAAAAGAGCTTTGTTTGTTTGGCAGGTCCTCACTTCGGATAGGACCCTCCAAGGCTATGCCTCCGACTTCTTGAGTCAATGATGGCAGGGGAGGACAGACATTGTTTTCTCTCCCCTGACCCTACACGAATGAAGTTTATAGTCAGATCAGAAGGGTATCTACTCAGAGCACCTACGATATGACAAATTAAAACCTCACCGGAGGAGGAGGATTGATGGCGGAAAGTGTCTCCATCACTGGAGCTAAGTCTTCACGGCTCTTAAGCAGCCGGTTCACCCTCCATAAGACTTCAAAATCCGACAACTGTTCAACAGCGTGACGACCCGGGTCATTCTTCCCCAAGTACTCGAACCCAAAGTTCGCTCGCTGCTGAAGAGGGTGGATGCGTCGGGCAACAAAGTCTTGGACAATGTTGAATCCAGTCAGTCCATCGATTATTAATGCATCTATCATCATGAGGAGGGGTTGGATAGCTCTGAGCTCTTCAACCGTAAGCTTCTCCTTCCACTCACGGCACTTTTGTGGTGGCCATCCATCATGGCAACGAAGAGCTGGGGGTGGGTTACCCATGTAAAACCACCCGCCAGCCCAGTCTCTTACAGAGTCTAATAACTCAACAATTATGTACTAATTGGCTACTTCTAGCCTAACCCGAAGACTAGCCCCGCCGACTACTTCGGTCTTAGAGTCACTAGGTTGACACTTAAACCAGAAAAAGTAGCGGAAAAGGGTGAAATTGGGACAAATCCCCAGGAAAACTTCATAGAGGTGAACGAAGATTGCAATATGAAGAACTGCATTGGGAGTAATATGGTTTAAAGTCAAACCATAATAATGCAGCAGTCCACGGAAGAAATCCGATGCAGGAAGCCCCAATCCCCGCTCCACGAAGGCTTTGAACATCACAATCTCTGTAGTGTTGGGGGCGGGAGCTCGATGGTCGATGGGTACCCTCCAGCCATCAAGCGGCTGCGCTCGCAGGTACCCTTGCTGCGCTAGGAAAGCCAGTTCCGCTAAAGTGGTGTTCGGCTTCTTCCACGCCAAGACATCAGTTGGCGAGTTTGGATGCTTAGGCTTTCCAGTGGTGGTGATCTTGAGCTTCTTCTTCTCAGCCGCAGATTGCTTCTTGGGACCCATGTTGATGACGAGAGATTTTCTATGCATCAACTAACAGTTGGCTAAGGGATTTGTGGTTTGAGGACAAGAGCTTGATGAAAGCGTGAGGAAAGCACAAGCCTGGTGACGGCTTATTATAGATCTGTTTTGTTAACCGTTCGGCTTTCATAAACGGCGTCGTGACAACGTTAGTAACCCTAACGGCTGGGAGCACGTGTCAGACGGCGTCAGAGACGGAGGGCAGAAGCGGTAAACAGACAAGTTTTCCATTCACAAGATACAGACAATACCCGGATAACAGGACAGAGGACTCGGAAAATATTCCAAGTACCCGGATTCTTATTATTATTATTACTCGGAATTACAATAGAGATACATAGAAACATCTTGGGTTACAACAACTTTCAACAGAAATACAGTCAAGGTGTAAAATGCTACTCTAGTGAATTCAAGGCACATAGCCTTGATGCCTATCGCACCAAGGACTGGGTTCAGTGAGACGCAGTAAAGCAGACACAGAACCTTGGGTAGACACTATCTTTTCAGTGCATCCCAAGGTGGGTCTTTGGTACTACCCTAGTACTGAAAGAACTCAGGGAAGACCATCACCCTCGCCCCCCTTTTGACAACCTGTGACTCTGAGGTTATCTACGAGTGGTAGTCACAAGAGTTCTTCTAGGCGCAGCTCTGTATTCCTCTGCTCGCGACCACTTGGAAACCACCCTGACGGATGGTCCCTTCACAAGAGTTCTTCTGGGCACCTCATTTACTTTACAAAAGGAAGAAACTCGGGGGCTCAGCCATCTCTGATACTGCTACTACAATACTCATGGGATTAAGAGAAGTTCTACACTCTAATGGGATATGAGCTCCTTTGCTTCCCAGACAGGGTATTTATAGGCGATTTCTTCTCGGTCTATGGACATGGTTCATCTTCAAAAGTGACTGCTGGACCAATAATTCAACCAATGTACTGTGGTGCATGTGAAGCTCAGCATGGGTAACAGGACTGACTCCCACATGCACTTCAAGACAAAAACGACAAAGTTTGCAGTTATAGAAAACGACAAACATCATTATTGTGTACAGTTGGAACAATCACCAGTCAATTATTGCTGACCTACGGTAATTTTTACTCAGCGGGGGTGATACGGGATGTTTGTTGAAAACATTGCCCACCTGAAGCTGAGTGTTTATTACTCGGACGGATTAAGCAATAAATTGGTGTTATGATCTGACTTCTTCAGACCTTAAATGGATTACCCAAACATATGGTTCTACAGATCCTATGCACCGACTACTATAGTACTCGGTTCTCAGGCTCGGGGCTGCAGGGTACTATCCATAAAAGAAATGTTTTTTTCTTATTTCAAGAATTGCTTGGAAAAGGTTCAATAGATCCTCAAAGTTATTATAAATAACAAGAGGCTCGGGGGCTACACCCTATGGGTGCACTTTTTGATAAAAGCGCACGCCATGAAGATTCTTTAAGCTTCGGAGCACTTCAGGATTTCTCAAGACATTATTCAGAGATTCTCAAAGAGAAGCTAGAAGATAACGTCGTGAAGAAATGATGAAGAGCTCGGGGGCTTGACGGACCAGGATATCAGAGATATCATCAGTAGATGATTACTCCAATTAATCTCGGACAGCGCGGGAGATCCGAAGACTCGTTACGCAGTGTACTTGGATTAGGACTCCGATTTGTAACTTAGCCGAGTTGTTAAGGGAAGTCTTGTAATTAGAATAGGACTCTACCTTTGTAACCGGTTAGGACTCGGACTACGCTAAGGCTTACCCGGATATATAAGGGGAGCCGAGCACAGGTCCTAGATCATCGAACATTGAATCATAATCATACTTAAGGCACACGCCGCACTGGACGTAAGGTATTATGCTATTCAGCGGCATGAACCAGTATAAATCGTTGTCCCTGTGTACTCACCGGGTCCTACGAACGCCGATCCCCACCGAACAAATCCTCTAAGATTACTCAAGACGAGTTGCCGGTTAACAAACACCGACATGTTCTCAGCCAAAATCACCTCAATATTGGACAAGAAGAGAATGATTGTGAAAATTATCAAATCTGTCGAGAAATCTGAAATTCTGAGTTAGCTACCTTCAAGCATGGATTTGGAAGTTCAAACACTGATGAATTGACCTGAAACTTTGTGAGCATGCTATATACATCTAGTACTTGTTGCTGTACAATTTGGATATAGTTTGGTGTTGAAGAAAAACAGTTTCCATTGAATTCTATCAGCCGCAGCACTGGAGTTTCAGACTTCAGCAGTTTTGGTAGAAAAAATATTTGACTGGCCAAATGGAGTCTAAACGGGCTGAAATTTGTACAGCAGTAAGAGGACTCATAGATGAACATTTCCACCAAATTTCATGCATATTGGATCAATAATCTGAGAGATATGAATTTTCCACCAAGCAGGACAGATTATGAAATTCACTCAATGTAATCTGGCTGTTCAGAGTGCAGTGCAGAACTTCTATGTTTGAGCACAAAACTTTTGTATTCGAACAGAGAACCTATATAGTTGAATACGAACCTCTGCATCCATACAAAGAACCTCTGCAGTCTGAAGAAATAGACACTAAAATAACATGAATCATGCAGCTAACAACACAATCATAAATGCAACAAAGCTAAATAAGCATATGAAATCAGTGAAGATGAGAAGCATCAGTTTGGTCCAAAGGAGTTGAAATGAGAGAGAAGAACACATATAAGTATACAAAGGAGTTGGAACCAAATTGCAAGTAGCTTGAAGGAGTTTCAGTTAGTTGGACAATAGTGTAAACTTCTACCTTGGCCCAGGATCTTTGATATACATGAGTGTGCTTTGTGTACTCTAGTATGCACAAATTGAGGGGGAGTTTACTCTAATATCTTCTAGGACAAAAGATTTCTCTCAAATTCATGTTGTGGGTCTCACACATTGGAAGGATGGATGGTTCTTTTTGGATTCACATTGGGTAATTCACAATTACTCTAGGAGGTCTTGGTCTTTGTAAACCAAGTTCTCCTATCTTAGTGTCGAATGCCCCAATCCTTAGTGGAATTGGATTCTAATGAGTTGGAGAAAATAATTGAAGGGTGGACTCTCATTGTCAATTCTCTACTCTAGAGCTCATCAAGTGCACATGATCCATCCTATTGATCAACCAAGACCTTGTCAACAAAGAGTGGTAACTCCTAGTTCACAATTTGCAAATTTCATGAATTTTACCATTTGCTCTCTATGTGAGTTGCTTTAGGTAAAGAAACAACTAGGAACCAAATATGAATCTTGGATGACCACAAAAGCTTTAATTCACCACATTTCATCATGTGAGAGCTATCACCATCCAAATCATTGAAGTCTTACTTATATGATGGTCATGTTAATGAATATTTATGTGGTGATCTATCTACCTTGATGGTGGTATGTTTTCTTGGCATAATTTCAATTCTTGCAAATTTATCATGCCTTGACCAAAATATAGGATGTTCTCCTCTAAAACTCTTAAACTGATTCTAGTGCATTTCACAAGTAATTCGAGTACTTGATGCACATATTAAGGGGGAGCCCATTCTATATCTTGTGTCTTTTGAGACTAACATTTTCTTCTAGTGAACTTGTGTAGTCTCTTGGTGAGAATAAGTTTCTCATGGGTATGGTACATAATCAAATCAATCCAAATTGGTAAAGTTATCTCTCACATTTATTGGGATTGCAATCTTATCTTTTATGTAGCTACTCACCATAATATAGCTTAAATTCCCTTGTTTGGACTTAATTGACCAAAAGTGCATATGTTATTGCCTTCCACATATATATGTATGCACTATCAAAAAGGGGAATTTAGTCTATGTTATGAGGTTTTGCAATTAGTGATATACATCCCTTTCACATCCAAATGGTCACTAGTTGTGAAACTATAACTTGTGCAATTTAATGTTATCTCTTGTCCTTGTGAGCATTGTCTAGGTGACATTTAGGTGATATTATGAGATACAAGCATCCATTCCAATTGGCATCAATTTGTGAAGATTCCTTCCATTGGTGTCAAAATTGTGAAGATCATATTTCAATTGGTATTGGTCAGTAATCTTCAATTTAGTATATCAAGAAATATGTCTTCAATTGGTATCTCTAAATGACAACAAGAGCTAGCAGTGGACTTTGAATTGAGATGAAGCACAAGCTTGTGATGTCTCCGTGAAGATGATGATAAAGAGAGAGATGGGCATAAATGAGATCTTTTTGCTTAAAGAATTACCAAGCCCATCAAAGCACTAAATTCAAAATCATCATCATGGTAGAGATTATGAGGTTTAGAACAAAGGTATATCACTGCATGAACATTTGTATTACTTTTGTGCATCTAGGCCCTTACATGCTAGTGTGTGCATGTGTATGCAATATATTGAGTCACACCATGAGTTTGTTCTTATTGTGACGATTAGAGAATGAGTTAGATATTTGGTTGATACCTCGTGTGGTGATTATGTGAGTTTGTCTCATGTTACGTCACCTATGTGAGGTATGAGCTAAATATGCTAACCTCTCAAGAATCTTGACTTAAAGTGTTCCATACTTAGTTTGGTAGAGAACATAGGAGAGAAATCCTATATGCTAAACTTTTACCTACCTCTTGCCCTCACTTGTCTACCATCATTTCTTTCTTTTTGGTGGAGAGATCCTTTTTGGAGATTAATGCCAAAGGGGGAGAAATATTGGGGGAGAATGTAAGGGAAGAGAGATTGATATGTGGATGTAAAGGGGTAAAAGAGAGGCATATAAGATTTTTAAAATTGTGTGGTTTGTGCAAGGGTAGTTTAATTGATGCTCTTGATAAGGACTATTTATGCTAGTGTGTGATATTCATTCCTTGAATAATGTATTGTTAAACTTGTTGAGTGCATGAACTGTCATGAGCATCACGTTTATCATGTTTGACACCTTGCACCCCACGAATGCTAAGATATAGGAGAGTTCCCACACTTTCACTTAAATATGTGCATTTGGCATTTGAGGCCAAAATTTGAATTCCTTTCAATGCACACATTTAGGGGGAGCTCACTATATAATAGGACTCAAAATCTTAATATTTATCAATCTCTTGTAAGCTTTAGTTGTGTTGTCATCAATCACCAAAAAGGGGGAGATTGAAAGTGCATCTAGCCCTTAGTGGGTTTTGGTGAATTGAATGACAACTCAACTAAAGGTCTAACAAGTTTGCTAAGTGTATCAGAGGTTCAACAAGAAAAGCAAACTTGATGGTATTCCAAATAATGTTGAAATGAAGGCCAAAATTATGTATTGTTGCATTGGAAGGTCATGGAAACAATGTTGTTCAAGCAAAAGACAACAATGCAAATAGAGTTGATGATATGGCTTCTATGTTGCGGGGTATCATAGCATCATGAGAAAGCAAGCATATTTGGCAAATGACAAATGAGACAAGGATTTATGATTTTGGAAGGGTCTCAACAATGGGTTGCTTTTCATGAACAAGAAGAGGTTGATAGTGAACTAACTTTGATCAAGGTTGAAGAATGAATCAAGAATGCATAATTTGCTTGTATGGATAAATGTTTGGAGAATCACTTTGCACTTGATCAAGCTAGAAGTGTGATGGTAGAATGTCAAGCCAAAATGAGAAGGACATAAGGAATCGTGAATTGGCTTGACCATATTGATGGTGATTCATATATGTATCTTTGTGAAGCTTGATTGATCTCAACATTCATATTTAGAAGATATTCAAGCAAGGATCATAACATTGAAGAAATGGTTTTTCAAATGGATACTTAATATGATGTGACTTGAGTATGAATTGATAAGGTGAAGATAGCAAGGAAAGGGCTTCGAGGTACTAAGCGAAGGTGAAGGTCAAGGAGACCGAGGTACTATGGCTAGGGTGAAGAAGAGAGTACTTGCATTGAGTCAAGGTACTAATCAAGCTATGAGGGGTCATATTGTGTTGAGGATCAAATCATTAGTAGAAGTGACTTGAAGCCATGAAGTTGAACTCACATATGGTGAAATGGTTCGAGTCACATGCTCAAAGTATATTTGCTCAAAGAGATGAGACAGTCAATTGGTTGCAACCCCTATGAAGTGACTTTGAGAAGAAATGACATATGAAGATATTGAAGACTCAAGTGGTTAATTATTTATATTCTCTTATTCTTGAGTATAGGTATGCCGTACTATCAAGGGGGACATAAACTGTAGGCTGCTGGGGAACCATGTGCTCTCATGCCACATCAAAAATAAACCCAAAAGCCCAAAAGAAAGCCAGCAATATTACCTATTAAATCGGTTCTGGCCAGACCGCAGAAGTTCTGTGTTTAAACACAGAATCTCTATGTTCGAGAACCTCTGTGTTCGAGCGTCGAAGTTCTCTGCTCGAGCATAGAAGTTCTCTGTTCGAGCAGAGAAGTTCTGCAACTTCTGTACCGTTGGCTAGGCAGTGAGGGAGCATTTAATGTTGTCCTCTCTTCCTCCCAACGGTAGCCCACTCACTCAGACTTATCCCCAACCTGTGAAACACTCTCTCTCTCGTCCATTGTTGGTGATTCAAACTCTCCCTTGCATTCTTGGTGATTTCCAAGTGAGAGATTGGATTAGGGAGTGGATTAGAGAGCACTTGAGCTTGTGCTTACTGCTGAGAGTCGTGGTTCTCCCTCTAGCTTGCACTTTGTGTTCATTACTCTTGGAGCATTGGCTCCAAGATGGCTAGAGGTTGCCCGGGAGCTCCCAATCGGTTGTGGTTGAGTACCGGGAAGTTTGTATTGCCCTTTGTGATGCTTAGTGGAATCCTCGAGCTTGAATCTTGGTGATTCGCTTGAGAAGAGGTCAGAGTTGGAAGAGATTCCAAGCCTTTGTGGCTCCCTCAACAACGGGGACGTAAGCTAGCCTTGGTGGCAAAGCTGAACCTCGGAGTAAATCTCTTGTCTCCATCTTCTTCTTCTTGTTGTTGTTGTCTCTCTTCTACATTCAATTTGCAAAACTTGTTTCCCTCCAATCTACTTGTATACTACTATCTAGCTGCAGGGACTTGGTGAACAGCAAAGCTACGACCACAAGGAAGCTGGGAATTTTAGTCGATCTGTTTCTCACCTCAGTTTTACACAGGCTTAAAAGTTTTGGGTACAGACCGGAGAGGTTCTGTGCTCGAGCACAGAAGTTCTTCGGTGTATACTACTATCTAGCTGCAGGGACTTGGTGAACAGAAAAGCTGCGACCACAAGGAATCTAGGAAATTTAGTCGATCTATTTTTCACCTCAGTTTTACACACGCTTAAAGTTTTCGGTACAGATCGGAGAGGTTCTGTGTTCGAGCACAGAAGTTCTTCGGTCTGACAGTTAATTATTTGTGAGATTAATTTTTTGTAGGCCTATTCACCCCCCTCTAGGCCTCCTAGGCGACATCAAGGTCCTTTCACACGTGCCGCCCTCGCTCTGCACCCCCGGTTTTATGGCCGAAACCGGGAAACCAGGCCTTTACGCCAACCCCCGGTTTTGAGGCCCAAACCGGGAAACCAGCTTCCTAGTCTATCCCCTGGTTTTGAGGCCGAAACCAGGAAACCCGGCAGCGCCCAGGTTTTGAGGCCCAAACCTGGAAACCGTCCTCAGCCAGAGTTTTGTGGCCCAAACTCGGAAACCCGCAGCACGCCCAGGTTTTGTGGCCCAAACCTAGAAACCGTCCACCCGGTGGTTTTTCTGTGGCTCAACCACCAAACCAGTGCTGCAGAGGGGATGCACCGCTCGTGCACCCCATCCACCGACACGTGTCCCCAAGTCCTCGACCCGAGCAACACCATGTCCCGCAAGTCTCCGCTCGTCGCTGTCCCAGGCTGTCAGCCACCACAGCTGATCCTCAGGCCACCGGTCCCTCAGTACAAGCCTCACGTCCGCCATTCACCGCTCCTGGTCCTTCGGCACGGCACGTCTCTACTTGACCTTCACCGTGCCTTTGATCACTGTCTCCATGCTCGACACCTGCACAACACAAGCCAAAGAACATACGATCAAACCCGTTGACAATCACTCATCACTTCGAGACTCGGCATACACTCATGTATCCGCATACACGGGGTTGGTTTGTGTTGCACAAGAGGGGGGCTTCTGCAGTGGTGTCGGAACCCACTGTTAGCGGTGAAATCTTAGTGGACGTGTAAAACGGACTTTGGGGGTATTCTGCAACAGCCTTGAAGGGTTTAGACAGGGTTGGTTTGTGTGGCACAAGAGGGGGCTTCTGTAGTGGTGTCGGAACCCACTGTTAGCGGTAAAACCTTACTGGACGTGTAAAACGGACTTGGAGGGTATTCTATAAAAACCTTGTAGTGTGACCCAGCTATGCACTTTGGAAGTGTTTAGCATGACAGGGGAATGCATGACTCATGGGTAAGGATGTGCAACCTCTGCAGAGTGTAAATCTGATATATCAGCCGTGCTCACGGTCACGAGCGACTTGGACTTCTTCGAGATTAGTTGGGCGGTTATGGGTTCTGGTTTTGGTTGCCTGATGGACTTCAGGTGTGGTTTGTCTGATGGACTTCGAGTACGGGCTTGCTTAGTGGACTCCAAGTGTGTTTGCTTGGTCGATTCCAAGTGTCGGTTGCTCGGTGGATCTCTGAGTGTGGTTTTGCTCGGCCGACCTCGAGTGTTGTTACTTTTCTCTGGAGAATGTGGTTATAACCTAGTAAATAGATGCATAGGAAAATATGATTAATAGGGGGTGTCGCTTTAGGTGCTCGTGTCAAACAGAGTCACCCTACCTTTGTTATTTAGCCTCATGGCATATAATTTCTACAATTACGGAGTATATTTCGATGTACTCACCTTTCTCTTTGTCCCCCTTCTACACTACCCAGACGCCGGAGACTACATCGAGGAGCAGGAGTACCCAGAGGACGGTGGTTTCAACCCAGACGAGTTACTAGGCAGGTGCTACCCCGTCGACGTTCCTGTGGAGATGACGTCCAGTTTTCGTGGTCTACATCAGAGTCTTCATTAGAGTCAGTTTGAGAGTCTCTGCTTTTCTTTTGAACCCAAGGGTCATTTGTTGTAATAATGTTCAATAATATTAATAAAGCATTGTTTTTTATATTACTATCATATCGATATACGTATGAATATTAATCCTGACATATATATATTGTGCCTCCAATTTTGTTAAAAAAATCGAGGCGCGACAGATTATAGCGGTCTTTTTCCCTTGAAAGACTGTTCATGTAATTGAACCGCAAAAACCGGTGGAGTCCTTAAAAACCGGGCGGTTCCATTTGAACCGTCCCGGTTCGTGCTCGCTGATCCCTACATCGCGCGTGCATCTCCTGTCTTGGTGGCGTGCGCCTCCGCAGGTGGGCTATGTTGGGCCGCTGTTGGATCCGTGTCATACGGTTTTTGGCTTTGCACTAAAAAAACGTTTGAGAGTTGCATGCAACATGCACTCGATAGTTGACTTTTGGCAGCAGTCCCGATGTTAGCGCTGCTTTTTAATATCAAAATTTATAATTTATTATATAAGCTTTAAATTAGACAAAATATATTCATTTTGATTATCTTAATAAGTTCTTCGCAATGGTTTACTTTATTTTAATATTTGAGATTTTTTAATCCTTGTGAATATTTTAATTATTATTCATGTTTTTTACACCAATTCGTAACCAGTAAGTGTTACATATATTATGTTTCCAGATGTATTTTTTGTATATCTTATAAAATAACTATAGAGCATCAAAGTTTGTGAAAATTATTAAATTATTAAGAACCGTCATGCTGTGACGCATTATGTTGTACGTATTTGTAATTTTGTATATGCGATTGAATATATGTTGCTAATTATATGTTATATGTTATTATATTGCACCGGTTCGAATAATTTATAGGCAGTTCAATATGTCCGGTCTAAAATAATCAAACCAACGGTTTAACCGGTTCTTAATGATTAGACCAGTGAACTGATGGCTTCACCGGTTCGACGTCTGGTCCGGTCCTAATAAATATGGCTATAGGAGAACGATCTATTGTGGCATTCAATCCTAGCCAGGCTAAATGGATACAGATGACCAACTTTAACCAGGCTCCAGTCCACTTCCAGGCAACCAAACACGTTAAAATTGGCTCTGGAGAACCAGGTTAGGGGTTGGCCACCCAACCAAACACACCCTGATGCTACATGTTCTGGGTCGGGTATGCAATATTTTGTTTGGATTAGAACACATTTTCGGTGCGTTGCATCTTACCCTACCTTTCTTTGCCTTCTCCATCTGTTCAAGCTTTGGTTTTAAAAACTCTACCGTGCAAATTAACCTGGTTTAGGTATGAAGCTCCCTCAAATCGTTCCGGTACAGGATATCAATTCCTCGGTTAGAGACAGGGTAAGGTATACGGAGCACATAAATAAACGTTGTACTGTATAATTTACTTTCTTCGTCCTTAAATATGTGTCGTTGTTAGTGTACGTGCTACAAGTTTAACTTGATTTGTAAATTTATGACTTGACTCAGGGTATGCGTAATATTTAAATCTCTAAATAATTTTATTAAAAAACTAGATCTTTGCAATAGTACTAATTATGTATCATAACTATTAATATTTTTTAATATATAAATATAATTTAGGAACTCTGAGGGCCATCTGTAAGGTGACAGTTGTAAGTCCTGTCGGATGTCCTACATCATGTAATTCGGGAATAAACCATATGAAGCTGACGATTTAACTTGACTTGTCAGACCGTATGTTGTTGCAAGTTGTTTTCCAAGTCGTTTTGATAGCAGCGGGGCAAATAAAAAGGACGGCGTGCCCAGCACGGTGCAGAGAATGCGTGCGGTCCGTCTCAGCAGCCTAAAAACAGTTGAGGTTCGCCGTATCTCGAGAAGGGTTTTTTGTGTGTGTGTGTGTGGTAATTGTCATTGACTCGCACTGAGCCACTGAGCATGCTACAGAATAGCTAAAGACCTGAAGTTTTGTTAGCCTTTTGATACCTTACGCATGAAGGATATATAGGTGTACAACTGGAGAATAATCTTTGCCTTGTTATTACGTTTATTATATATATAAGCTTTGAATCTGCTAGTCGACTCGATCGGTGCCGCCCAGCGCCCACTTTGTTAGGCAAGCTGAACTTATGAGTCCATTAAATATTCGACATCACGTCATCACGACGATGTAGATAAAAAGTTTAATCCTTATTATTGCAAGTGGTAACTTGCACTGCCGGATGATAGGCCTTTACCCCCGAAGAAAATAGCCGTTTTAGTCCTGAATCTTGAGTCGAGACTCCTTTAGTTCCGATTCCCTGGCCCCGGACTAAATCCTTTTTTTCCATGCATTTCAATTGATTATTGTTTTGGGTATTACAATTATATTAGGATTTACAATACGTATTCTTCGATGCTAATATATGTACACAGACCTATAATGAATATATATATATATATGCACATAAAATTTACAATTACACACAAATAAATTATGAAACTATACATCCTGGTTTGGTTGTTAGAAATATGCTCTAGAGGTAATCATAGAGATGATGATATTTCTGTTGTATCCATGATTTTTATATGTTCATTGAATATCCATTAAAGACAACTTGTATTGATTGACAATTATGTGAATTGTCTGTGAGACTCTTTTACTTGTATGGTTATTCGATAGTTGTCCCTGATCGGAGTTCATGTGAGGACACACATGAATATTAGATCAGCACATGTATTAGTTGATGACTATGTTTCACAAGTCATAGACATGGAGATGTCAAACTAATAATGTGGGCGCATGTATGACATGGGGCTGGACTGACCCAACATGAGATGTTCTTATTATCTCTTTACACATCAATACGTTATGTCCTTCGACCTGACATTGTGGTATGTCTCAAGATATGAATCGACTTATTTAGGGACTATCAAACGCTACTTCGTAACAGGGTAGGTATATAAGATAGTCTTCGGATTTGTCAGGAAGTATGCTGGAGACATAGACGATCAAGATGAGATTTGCCCCTCTCTATGCGAGAGATATCACTGGACCACTCAAATTATTGGATCATCCTCAAATTATGTGGATATTAAAATGCATCGCCGTGCTTAGGTTAAGTGTTTAACCTATGAGTTGGACCAAATATTGTGTGGCAAGGGAATTGTGTATATTGATGTGGTGTGTTCGTCAGATATTGATCTTTGCGTATACATAGGAGTTGACACGTCTTGCTAGAGGCCGCTGTCAACTATCGGGCGAGTAGGAGTATCGGGCGTGTCTATGTGTGCGTGAACCCATAGGGTCGCACGATTAAGGGGCTGGAAGCCTGATTCGAGTTGGACTCGAGTCAGACCGATATTAGGGGTTGCTAATGGGCCTCCAGGTCGGTGGGCTCATTAGGGACGCCTATATAAAGAGGGGTGGGGGACCAGGGTTGTAACCACGTCAATGTTGACAGCCGTCGCCCACCCCACGCCCGCGCCTATTGCTCCTCGTAGACCTAGCAGTGGAGGCGTGACGCTTCCTCCCTATAGTGTGGATACCTCGAAGGTGCTGCATCTGGAGCACAAGGACGAACCGCACGTGGAGACGTGAGGGTAGGACGTGAACATCTACACGGCATCACTGCGACGCGCACGTCTACATCGAAACGTCTTCCGTTGCACCTGCGCGTCTAGTGGTAATCCTGTGATCTATAACTATCAGTAGTTCCTGGTTTATGGGGTCAAAATTTTTTTGCTTTCGGCTAGCGTAGCATCCCCATAACCCTTCAATGGTATCGGAGCCGTTACTGCCTCGTTATAGATCGGTTGTGTGCATATAGAGATATGCGCGGTTGTAGATCAATTTCTGATCATATGATTGTGATCTTGCTGTATTGGTCATGTAACGATCTACCCTACCGGTCGGATTTCCGCCATCGGAGTTAAGTGATACATGTAAATCCAATCATGGCAAGATAGAGATCAATCGGATTGATCGAATCGAATCTAGGTCAAGAGCCGGGTGCATGAGATGTACCGCGGCATCTGCAAAAGAGCGTCGTTCGGTAAAATGGCCGTAACTTTTGCATACGACAACGGATTGTGATGATCTTTAAACGAAAATCGATCTACAGAAAATTTTACATCCGATTTTCACCGGCCTTGGCCGGTTTCATCGAATTTAGATTTGCAAAATAAGGCTGGGAAAATTATGTTTTCTGCGATTCTAGATTAGACGTCGGGAATGTTTAATTCTGTTTTGCAGGGATTGATGACTGGTATAGCCCTTATGTGTATGTGATGCATGTATGTAATTGTTTCATGACTTGCATGTTGTGATTATGACAATATGGCTGGAGCCACATATATATTGTCCATTTGATGTAATGGCCTGCGTGCCAAAATTATGATGATCCTACACGCGACATGTAATTACTTCATTAATTACGCTAGTTGTAGCTAGTCGGTGGATTCATCGTTGGAGGATGGCGTGCATGTACCATGTGGATGGAGATCATCATGGTGAACAGATTGGCGGAGATGGAGATCTCCAAAGAAACACTGGGCTATACCAAGTCATATCTGTGTTGATGCTATTCTCTTATTATGTTCTACTACTTTCACGTATGATTCATGTTTATTGTCTACATGCGGTAGTGAAAGTGTAGAATGATCCCTCAGTAATGTTCAAGTCATATGCTTCCCCAAACCTTGCACTGTCATATGTCTTGTACAATCGGTGGTGCGCCTATGAAATTAGGGTGTCACTGATTTTCCTTGGCCAGGCAGGTTCGTATCGGATACTTACTGCAGAAGGGTTGGTTGCTTGAACAAGGTCATCCTAACGGTTAGGGACCTTGAAGCATAAGGAGTTGAGCACGCATAGAGATGCTGGCCAACAACAAGAGTCATATGTGATATGATTAGCAAAGAGTTGCTTACCGATCTACCATGTCCACTAGCGGTGATGCTAAAGCTCACTAGTAGACTTGTTAGTTTGGGTCTTGAATCATTGAGATTCAATAGAGGGATATTGATCTCAGTGGGAGTAGATTATATTAATGATTTAATATCATTTACTCTGTCTTGGATACATTGTCTTAGTATTTTGCATTTACTTTTGTTGTAGATAAATGACACCCGCACCTCAACCATTTACTTTACGTTCAATCCTTGAGAAAGATAAATTGAATGGAACAAACTATGCGGATTGGATCCGCAACCTGAGAATTGTTCTCAGGGCTGAGAAAAAGGAAGATATTCTAGACACCCACTACTAGAGGAACCTGCTGATAATGCACCTGCTACTGAGAAAACCGCTTACAAGAAAGCATGTGATGCTGATCTTGATGTAGGATCTGATGCTTGCTAGCATGGAACCAGATCTCCAGATGCAGTTTGATAATAACCATACAACCTACGATATGATCGTAGCGCTAGATGAGATGTTCCAGACTCAGGATAGAACTGAAAGGTTCAATGTTTCTAAGTCTCTTGCTGAGACTAAGTTAGCAGAGGGTGCAGCAGTTGGACTACATGTGATCAAGATGGTTGGTTACACTCAGAGGTTGGAGAAGCTAGGCTTCCCAATTGGTCCAGAACTGGCTATTGATTTCATTCTCTCTTCTCTCCCACCTAGCTATGGGAACTTCATCTCGAACTACCATATGCATGGTGCGGAGAGGGGCTTGAATGAGCTATGTGGCATGCTTAAGACAGCAGAGGCATACATCAAGAAAGGTGCTGGCAGCAGTCATGTGATGGCAATCCAAAACAAGCCCAACTTTAAAAGGAAGGGAAACTTTTGGAAGAATAGGAAGGGCAAGGGCAAGACCAAAGATGTGATCTCCAAGCCAAACTCTCCTGCGCCTGACGCTGCTGGACCAACTGCTAATTCTGAGTGCTTCCACTATAAGGGGAAAAGTCAGTGGAAAAGAAACTGCAAGGTGTACTTAGCATCCTTGATGAAGGATGGCGGTGGTAAAGGTACTCCCGCTGCTCATACACTTGCTGTTTATATTACAGATATTTTCCTCACTGACTCTTATATTAATTCTTGGGTATTTGATACCGGCTCGGTTGCTCATATTTGCAATACGATGCAGGGAATGATAAGAGGTAGAAGCGTTGGAAAAGGGGAGGTTGATTTCCGCATGGGCAATAATGCAAGAGTTGCTGCATTGAACGTCGGGACGATGCAACTCCACCTCCCATCAGGATTTATTTTGGAGTTAAATAATTGTTATTTTGTTCCATGTTTAAGTCGAAAAATTGTGTCACCTTCATGTTTGATGAAGGATGGCTATTCATTTGAGAGTAAACACAATGGTTGTGTAATCTCTAAGAATGAAATGTTTGTGGCTTTTGCATCCATTGTGAATGGGTTGTTTTTTAAATCTTGATGATGCACCTATGTCTATCTGTAATATTACTGCTAAAAGGTCTCGGCTTAATGAGTTAAGTCCTACCTATATGTGGCATTGTCGTTTGGGTCATATAAGTGAGAATCACATGAAGAGGCTCCATGCTGATGGGTTTCTAACTTCATTTGATTTTGAATCATACGAGACATGTGAGGCTTGCTTGCTGGGCAAGATGACCAAGTCGCCTTTCATAGGTTTTCCTGAGAGGGCGTCTGACTTATTGGAACTTGTACATACTGATGTATGCGGACCAATGAGTACGACAGCTAGAGGCGGATTTCAATACTTCATAACCTTCACTGATGACTTTAGCAAATATGGCTATGTCTATCTGATGAAGCATAAGTCTGAAACATTTGAAAAGTTCAAAGAATTTCAGAATGAGGTAGAGAATCAACGTGGCAAGAAAATTAAGGCCTTGCGATCAGATCGTGGAGGCGAATATTTGAACCACGAGTTTAGCAATCATCTTAAGAGTTGTAGAATTGTTCCACAACTTACGCCACCAGGAACGCCTCGGAGAAACAGCGTGTCGGAGCGGCGTAACCGAACTCTGTTAGACATGGTTCGGTCTATGATGAGCCAGTCGGACCTACCTTTATCGTTTTGGGGATACGCTCTAGAAACAGCCGCTTTCACATTAAATAGGGTACCGTCTAAGTCCGTAGTTAAGACACCATATGAGATATGGACTGGTAAGAGTCCCAGTTTGTCTTTTCTAAAGATTTGGGGTTGTGAAGTTTATGTCAAACGACTTATATCAGATAAACTAACACCCAAGTCGGACAAGTGTTTTTTCGTGGGATACCCAAAGGAAACTTTAGGGTATTACTTCTACAACCGCACAAAGGGCAAAGTGTTTGTCGCTCGAAACGGTGTTTTCTTAGAGAAAGAGTTTCTCAAAAGAGACAATAGAGGGCAGAAGGTGTATCTTGAAGAAGTTCAAGATGAGCGAACAGAGATTGACTCCGTGAGTGATGCTAATGTAGGAGAACAAGTTGAGCTACCTGTGGCAACAGACACCCCGCTCCAACCACGAAGGTCGGCAAGAATCCGTGAGTTGCGTGGGGATGTGTTATTGTTAGACGATGACGAACCTGCAACTTTTGCCGAGGCAATGATGGACCCTGATTACGAGAAATGGCATAGTGCCATGAGATCTGAGATAGATTCCATGGTAGCTAATCAAGTTTGGAACTTGGTTGACCCGCCTGATGGGGTAAGACCCATAGAGTGCAAATGGATCTATAAAAAGAAAAGGATATGGATGGAAACGTCCAAGTTTATAAAGCTCGACTTGTCGCAAAAGGTTTTCGGCAAGTTCAAGAAGTTGACTACGACGAGACTTTCTCGCCGGTAGCGATGCTTAAATCTATCCAGATCATTCTAGCAGTTGCTGCCTATTATGACTATGAGATATGGCAGATGGATGTTAAAACAACTTTTCTAAATGGAAATTTGGAAGAGGACGTGTATATGATACAGCATGAAAGGTTTTGTTAATCTGGCAATGCTAAGAAATATGCAAGCTTAAGAAATCTATTTATGGATTAAAGCAAGCATCTCGGAGTTGGAATATTCATTTTGATGAGGTGGTCAAAGGGTTTGACTTCCGTCAAAGTGAAGAAGAACCTTGTGTTTCCAAGAAGGAAAGTGGGAGCGTTGTTGTGTTTCTAATCTTGTATGTAGATGACATACTGTTGATTGGGAATGACATTCCGATGTTGCAAACCGTAAAGACTTCACTGAATAATAGTTTTTCTATGAAGGATTTAGGAGAAGCAAGCAACATATATTCTGGACATTAAGATCTATAGAGATAGGTCAAAGAGGCTAATAGGATTATGCCAAGAAACATACATTGACAAGGTGTTGAAGCGGTTCAACATGGAATAGTCCAAGAAAGGGTTCTTGCCTATGTCACATGGCATGCGCTTTAGCGAGAAACAGTGTCCTTCGACAACTGATGAGCAAGAGCATATGAGTAAGGTCCCATATGCTTCGGCTATTGGTTCCATCATGTATGCCATGATATGTACGCGCCCAGATGTCTCATATGCTCTAAGTGTTGCATGCAGATATCAAGCTAATTCAGGTGAGAGTCATTGGACACTTGTTAAAAACATCCTTAAGTACTTGAGAAGGACTAAAGATGTGTTCCTAATCTATGGAGGTGAGGAGGAGCTCGTTGTAAATGGTTACACCGATGCTAGCTTCCAAACTGACACAGATGATTCACAATCTCAATCAGGTTTTGTGTTCACAATAAATGGTGGTGCAGTCAGTTGGAAAAGTTCCAAGCAGGAGACCGTGTCTGATTCTACGACAGAAGCCGAGTACATTGCAACTAGTGGAGCTGCAAAGGAAGGTGTTTGGATGAGGAGGTTCCTCATTGATCTTGGTGTGTTTCCAAATGCGTCCATCCCATTGTCTTTACACTGTGATAGAAATGGGGCGATCGCGCAGGCTAAGGAGCCAAGGAATCACCAGAAGAACAAACATGTACTGCGGAAATTTCACCTCATTCGAGACTTCATTAAAAGAGATGAAATTAAGATGTGCAAAATACATACGGATTTGAATATAGCAGATCCTTTGACAACGGCTCTTCCATAGCCTAAGCATGAGGCGCATGTGAGGTCTATGGGTATTAGATATCTAAAAGATTAACTCTAGTGCAAGTGGGAGACTGTTGGAAATATGCCCTAGAGGTAATCATAGAGATGATGATATTTCTGTTGTATCCATGATTTATTATATGTTCATTGAATATCCATAAAGACAACTTGTATTGATTGGCAATTATGTGAATTGTCTGTGAGACTCTTTACTTGTATGGTTATTCGATAGTTGTCCCTGATCGGAGTTCATGTGAGGACACACATGAATATTAGATCAGCACATGTATTAGTTGATGACTATGTTTCACAAGTCATAGACATGGAGATGTCAAACTAATAATGTGGGCGCATGTATGACATGGGGCTGGACTGACCCAACATGAGATGTTCTTATTATCTCTTTACACATCATATACGTTATGTCCTTCGACCTGACATTGTGGTATGTTCTCAAGATATGAATCGACTTATTTAGGGACTATCAAACGCTACTTCGTAACAGGGTAGTTATAAAGATAGTCTTCGGATTTGTCAGGAAGTATGCTGTGAGACATAGACGATCAAGATGAGATTTGCCCCTCTCTATGCGAGAGAGATATCACTGGACCACTCAAATTATTGGATCATAAAATGCATCGCCGTGCTTAGGTTAAGTGTTAACCTATGAGTTGGACCAAATATTGTGTGGCAAGGGAATTGTGTATATGTGATCGTGGTGGTTCGTCAGATATGATCTTTGTGTATACATAGGAGTTGACACGTCTTGCTAGAGGCCGCTGTCAACTATCGGGCGAGTAGGAGTACTCGGGCCGTGTCTATGTGTGCGTGAACCCATAGGGTCGCACGATTAAGGGGCTGGAAGCCTGATTCGAGTTGGACTCGAGTCAGACCGAGATTAGGGTTTGCTAATGGGCCTCCAGGTCGGTGGGCTCATTAGGGACGCCTATATAAAGAGGGGTGGGGCGACCAGGGTTGTAACCACGTCAATTGTTGACAGCCGTCGCCCACCCCACGCCCGCGCCTATTGCTCCTCGTAGACCTAGCAGTCTGGAGGCGTGACGATTCCTCCCTATACGTGTGGATACCTCGAAGGTGCTGCATCTGGAGCACAAGGACGAACCGCACGTGGAGACGTGAGGGTAGGACGTGAACATCTACACGGCATCACTGCAACGCGCACTTCTACACCGAGACGTCTTCCGCTGCACCTGCGCATCTAGTGGTAATCCCGTGATCTATAACTATCAGTAGTTCCTGGTTTATGGGGTCAAAATTTTTTTGCTTTCGGCTAGCGTAGCATCCCCATAACCCTTCATTGGTTTTGTTGGTTCTTCTGGGTTAAAGTAGAACTTGGTGCCGGCTTTAAGGACATGCTCATTAAAAAAGTCCTGCGATTGTCTCTTGAATTCCTTTGAGGCACACCATATCCAACACCTAGTTGTTCAACCTTAGCTCCTTCAATTTGCATTAAAAGAAAAACGTATTAATATACATAAGATTTATTTAATAGCAATAAAGAAATAAAATGGATTTATTATATATACATGTTACATACTTTCTGTCTCTCTAGAGGAGTTCTTTTTTGCATACACCGAGAGAAAGTCACAAACGTAGTACCCACACAAATTGTTCCCTGGTGGCTGCCGTGGAACCCACTGTACGATATAAAAAGATTACTCTCGTCATCCCACGCATGTGTTGATGCATGCTATAATGGTAAACACGCGGGGAGCTAGCACAACATACTTGCAATTGGATAGGACGAGGAAGTGTCACATTCAAGTCGGGACGATATTTCAGAATAAACCAGGCCAAAACCCTGCCTAATAATTAGATCGTAATTAGCTATTATAGACTTAAAGTGCAGGAATCAATATTTACAGATTGAAAGTTACCTCAGGATAATGTATATCGGTAATCTCCCAACGGTTTTCTCAACGAGTCATAAATTAGCAATTGACTTTCGGAGAGATTGAAGACAATCAATATCCAGTGAAAGCTGCATTTGCTCATACAGTCAACATATATCATAGGAATTGAGTGATACATGGGTTTATGCCGAGTCTCTGAGTGATGAGTGATTGTCAACTGGGATGATGCGCATGTTCTTTGGCTTGTGTTGTGCAGGTGTCGAGCCCGGATGCAGTGATCAAAGGCGAGGTGAAGGTCAAGTAGAGACGTGTCGTGCCGATGGACCGAGAGTGGCGAAGGGCGGACGTAAGGCTTGGACTGAGGGACCAGAGGCCCGAGGATCAGCTGTGGTGGCTGGCAGCCTGTGACGACAACAAGTGAAGAAGTATGGTCATGTGTTGCCTGAGTCGTGGACTTGGGGACACGTGTCGGTGGACGGGGTGCACGGGAGGTGCATCCCATCTACGGCGTCGGTTTGGTGGTTGAGCCAGAGAAAAACCATCGAGTGGACGGTTTCCAGGTTTGGGCCTCAAAACCTGGGCATGAATGGTTTGCCGAGTTTGGCCTCAAAACTCGGGCTGAGGGTTTCCGAGTTTGGCCTCAAAACTCGGGCTAAGGACGGTTTCTAGGTTTGGGCCTCAAAACCTGGATGCTGCGGGTTTGTTGAGTTTGGGCCTCAAAACTCAGGCTGGTGGGCTGGTTTCCCGGTTTGGGCCTCAAAACCGGGGGTTGGCTGGAAAGGCTGGTTTCCCGGTTTGGGCCACAAAACCGGGGGTGCAGAGCGAGGGCGGCACATGGCGGCAATCGGAAGGTTGCGTGGAGGCAACGCTACCAGTTGTGCAGGCGTGGCCGTCGGATACACCTACCACCGAGTTGGTCCAGAATAACCCTAGGGTTTAGCTGGTTCGCTCTGTAATTAGAGAGGGGTAGAGTAGGAAATAGAATTAGGATAAGTAGAGGGAGACACCCTCCTCCCTTCCAATCTCAGTCAATTTGCTCTTTCATAGCTAGGGTTTCCTGCTCTCCCACTCCCCTGTTGTAGTGAACCTGAGATCCACAGAGTTGAGAACCATACCTCTGTGTCCGTGAGATTTTGAGGAAGTGAGACCGTAATCTCACTGTTGTAGTGTGTGGTAGCCACACGGTTGCAATTCGTGGTTGTGATTCGTGTTTCGTTCATGTTCTTCGCGGAATCCTTTTTCTCCACGTTTTTCCCGTCGTTTGATCTCTTTGCTCGGTTCATCTTTTGCAAATCCGTTTGAACCAAGTTGTTCTAGATCGTGAGGCACTTCTTTCCACCGAAGGAATTAATCTCTAACCTCACGGTCTAGGAGATCGATCGATTTTCGTTTTGGGTCAAGTTTTCTCCCTTTCCCCGAAATTCTTCGATTCATCGGTTTGGAGATAGGTTCGAGCCATGATCTCTTAGAGATAGCTCACTATCTTCCTTGTGACTCATCTCTCCAAGTTTGAACCCTAGAGGTTTCGTTTTGGGAGAGTTTGATTCAAATCGGTGGACGAACAGTGCAGTCGCGGGGTGACCGGACGCTAGGCACGGGCTGACCGGATGCTGACCCCGTGCGTCCGGTCGTTGAACGCTCAGCGAGTTCATCTGCTACTTAACCGGACGCTAGCCCCCTGGTGTGATCGGACTCGACGGTAGCAGTCTTTCGGGGTTTAGCACTTGTGACCGGACGCTCATTTTTCGACCGAACGCTCAGTACCTGTGAGTCCGGTCCAACTTAGAGAGCTCCCAGATCGCTCTTGAGCTGACCGGACGCGTCCGATCCAACCAGACCGGACGCTCACCACAGTCCGGTCAGTGAGGGTTTACTTGTTTTCGTCCGCGGTTCGTACGTACGTTGTCGGATTTGGTTTCCGTCGTTTGCGTTGGGTTTCTAGAGTTGTGTAGTGTCCCGTTGTGCTTCTTGGAAGCATCCACCCTACATCTAGGGTCGTGGACACTAGCAAGCTCTAGGGTTTGCTCTTGGGGTCGATTCTTGGGACAGTGGTGACAAGTTTCCGAAAGGAATTTTGAAGCTCCCATTCACCCCCCCCTCTGGTCGCTTTCTGGTAGCACTTTCGGTCCTTCAATTGGTATCGAAGCAAGGTTAAGGATCTTCCACCTTAGTCGGTTCCAGATCCACAGAAGGCGACATGGATCACGGCATGGGCAAACCGCCGTTTTTTGATGGGATGAACTATGCGTATTGGAAGATACGCATGTCGGCCTTTCTGCAGAGTATGGGTGCTTCCATTTGGGATGTTTGCAACTCTGCTGATTACGTTGTCTTGGCTGCTCGTGTGACTCAGCGTCAGATTGATGACCACGATGCCAATAGCCGAGCCCGTAATGCTCTTTTCTCATGCTTGAGCATGAGTGAGTTTGATCGCGTTTCTCACCTTGCTACGGCTCAGGAGATTTGGGCATCCCTCATGCGTTTCCATGAGGGAACCTCTCAAGTCAAAACCCGACTCTACGAGTCGTTCAAGCGAGAGTATGAGAACTTTCGACACATACCTGGCGAGAGCATAGAAAGTTTATTCGCTCGCTTTCAGGTCAGTGTCAACAGGATGAGGGCTAACAAGGAGCTGTTGCCTTTCGACGATCATGAGAGAGCTTTGAAGCTTTTGCATACTCTTGATCGATCGGTGTGGGACTCCAAAGTTCAGGCGATCATCGAATCACCTAACTATGAGACCCTCACCTGCGACGAGCTCTTTAGTAAGCTCAAGTCCAGTGAGATTGACGCCATGGCGAGAGCTTCTTATGAAAATCCTTCTGGCCCATCAATGGCTTTGGTTTCTGGCGCTTCTGCTAACCCCTCTGGAGGTTTTGCACTCTCTTCGCTCTTTTCTGTCACAGAGGACCAGCTGGAGGCTTTGGGGGATGACGAGTTGGCAATGCTCGCCAACCAGTTCTCGTGGTTCCACAACAACCGCATGAACCGTCACCGCGGAGGAGGACGCTCAGGATGCTATGAGTGCGGCGACCCCAACCACTTCATCGCCAATTGTCTGAAGAAGAACAAGCAGACCTTCGGCAAGGCGGACCATGGGTACAAGTACGACTCCGGCAAGCGCAAGGACAAGCATGTCCCTCCAAGGCACAAGTGGAGGGGCGGCTTCGACAAGGAGTACATCAAGACCAAGTACTTGGAGAAGGCCCAGGCTGAGCAGCGTGCGTTCTTCGCCACGCTCAGCGACGTCGACGGCTCGAATGACGACTCCGCTTGCTCAAGTGTCGACGAGTCTGAGAAAAAGAAGAGGATCGAGGACAAGCTGAACAACCTCTGCTTCTTCGCCGACAACGATGGTTTCTGCACCATGGCGCTCGGCAAGGAGGTCGATGGCGAGCTGGTGAACTCCCCTTGGAACGACGACGACGATGACACCTCCCAGGTATCCCTCACCCACGACGAGCTTTCTGCTGAGGTTGAGAAGCTTACTGCCGCACTCCTTAGTCAGGATAAGTTGCTTAGGCATGCCGCTAGAGAGCGCAAGGAGTTTAGGCAGAAGTGGGAGGATACGGTGAAGGAACTTGACTCTGTCAAGTCTACCATAGTTGTTATAGATGAGGAGGAGTGTGAGGCGTGCACCATGCACATGACTGATCTTCTCACTTTGAGAAGCAAGTATGTTGCGTTGGTAGGAGAGGTGGATGAGCTGAAGGCTAGACCTTCGTTGTTGGGTGCGTGCAAGACTTGTCCTGTCTTGCAATCCGAGTTGGCAGAGAAGAATGCCAAGATTGTGTCTCTTGAGGAGGCCAGCTCGGGTAGCACTTGCATGACTAGGTGCGTTTTGTGTGAGGGTTTGGAGATGGAGATTGCAAATGTGAAGCATGACAAGATGCAAACCGAGGAGGAAAACACATACCTTCGGACCATCTTGTCATGGGTGTCTTGTGGTGAGCCACAGCTCGGGATGATGATCTCCCAATTCAAGCAAGCTGCTGGAGGTCCCGGTGTAGGTTTTGCTCAGGGTGTTGATCTTTCTGCTTTTGGGAAGATTGTAGAGTCAAGTGGTCTGAACCCGAGTGAGAAGCCCAACTCCACCACTACTCCCAAACTAACCAAGCTTCCACCCAAAGAGCCTCTCAAACCTAACACCAAGGATGGGGTCTTTATTGAGCCTCCAAGAGCTCCACCCAAGAACCAGCAATGGGCTCCTAAACCCAATCACCTAAAGAACAAGCTGGACACAATGCCACCTATTCGCGAGGAGTTGCCACAGAAGGGCAAAGTGATCCACACCCACACCCGTGAGTATCAACAACCCCCTTTGAGAGCGGTGAGGTACCACTGTGAGTTTTGTGGGAGAGATGGACACTTAGGTGAGTTCTGCTTTCGGCGCTAGAGAGAGGCGCGCCGTGCTCGGGAGATGAACAACTCGGACATGTACCATCCTTTCCATGATGTATATGTGCCGGATGTTCAGAGGTGAGCTGCTAGGCCCAGAGGTCCAGAACCTCAAGTTCCCAGGCCTAGATAGCAAGAGAGAGCTCCAAGGAGAGACGCTAGGCCTAGAGGTGTTGAGCCTCAAGTTCCTAGGCGTAGGCCTCGTAGAGAGCGTGCCCGGCGGGAGCCTGCGGTTGTAGGCTATGGACCCCGTGACGGTGGCTTTGTTGTTGAGCATTTTCCCCCACCGCGTTTGAGTATCGCGATGGACGCAACCCCGTGACGGTTTGGCTTGTTGTTGAGCATTTTAGGCCTCCAGAGCGCTTGTGAGTTATCGCGATGCGACGCCTCCTCCCTTAGCGGGACCACGTTTTTCCTCTACGTGATTGTGACCCGCTCCTCTCGAGACATTACTCCGTGCTAGGAATTGTTTTTCTACTAACGTTCTTTTGAGCAGCCGGCCCAACACTGTATTCTCCTTACTTCACTAACCCCAGTGTTGGCCCGTATGCTCACCCTTGTCTTTTTATTGATGTAGGTAAAACGATTGGAGAGAATGTTTGGTTGGTGGATTCCGGGTGTGTTCGAGGCACATGACCGGAAACACCAAGTGGTTCTCCAGTCTTGGTTCGGTCGGCCGGGAAAGGAGTACATAACCTTCGGCGATAATAGCAAAGGTAAGGTATTGTCTCGTGGGTCTGTGCGAGTTAATGAGCACTTTGTGTTGCGGTTGCGCGATGTTGCTCTTGTTTCTAACTTGCATTTTAACCTTCTTTCTGTTTCGCAACTTTTCGATGACGACTATGAGATTCGTTTAAACCGAATCTCAGTCGCATTTTAGATCCTCAGGGCAATCTTTTTGTGTGATTTTGCCCTTTGGAAAAGTCTTTCGTGCCGATTTCTCGGAGTCATTCGGAATTCTCGTTGTCTTTTGGCTGGACCTTCCTCCTCTGATCTTTGGAAGTGGCATAGGAGACTTGGTCATTTGAGCTTCGACTTGCTTGCAAGGCTTAGTTCACTTGGCTTAATCCGAGGATTGCCCAAGTTGTCCATGGAGAGGATCTTGTTTGCCATTCTTGTAGACATGGGAAGATGGTTGCCGCTCCCACCATCCAGTGACTCAGGTCATGACTAAGCGCCCTGAAAGAGCTTTTACACATGGACCTTGTTGGTCCGGCTCGGGTGAGCTCGGTTGGGGGGAAGTGGTATGTGCTTGTTGTTGTCGACGATTTTCGAGATATTCGTGGGTCTTCTTTTTAGCTGAGAAGACCGAGACTTCTCCTTTGCTCGTAATCTGATTTTGCGTCTTCAGAATGAGTTCCCTTTGAACTCAATGCGAGCAATTTGGAGTGATAATGGTTCCGAATTCAAAAATTCGGACTTTGAGAAGTTTTGTAACTCTTTGGGTTTAGAGCATCAGTTTTCTTCCCCCTACACACCGCCTCAGAATGGTGTTGTAGAAAGGAAGAATCGGACCCTTGTAGAGATGGCCAGGATGATGCTCGATGAGCATAGGACTCCTAGGCAATATTAGGCCGAAGCTATGAGCACTGCTTGCTATATTTCCAATTGCATTTTTCTGAGAGCTTTCTTGAAGAAGACTTCTTATGAGTTGCGTTTTGGGAGACAACCCAAGGTGAGTTACTTTCGTGTTTTTGGTTGCCATTGTTTTATACTCAAAAAGGGCAACTTGGACAAGTTTGTGTCTCGTTCTTCTGACGATGTGTTTTTGGTTATGGCACTCATACTCGTGCTTATCGTGTACTAACCTTGACACTAACCGAGTCATGGAGACATCCAATGTCACCTTCGACGAGACCATGGTTTGTCCTTCTTCTCGTTTTGAGCGTGCAGGTGATCATGAGGTTGGCGAACCTCTTTTCGATGATGAAGAGGAAGGTGCTGAAGGTATAGATGATCCAGCACCTCCTCCTCCACCTGCTGAGCCGCCAAGAGCGGCTTCTACGACGACTCACGGTCCCGACACGTCGTCCTCCTAGGGGCCATGAGACGTGCCACCTCGAGCGGTACCTTTTGTACCCGAGGAGGCACCAGCTGCTATTGAGGGGGAGGCCACTTCGGCTAGGGAGGCGCCACGACACATTCAGCGCCAGCACCCACCTCAACAGATGATCGGCAGCATCGACGAACGCGTCACCCGGTCAAGGCAAATCTCTCACTTTGCTCATTCTGCATTTGTTGCTGATTTTGTACCCCGGGATGTTGGACACGCTTTGACGGATCCAGATTGGGTCAATGCCATGCATGAGGAGCTAGAGAACTTTGAGAGAAATCGGGTTTGGGTTCTAGTGTCTCCACCTTCTGAGTGTCATCCAATTGGGACAAAATGGGTTTTCAAAAACAAACAGGGAGAAGATGGCCATGTTGTGAGAAACAAGGCCAGACTCGTAGCCCAGGGATATAGTCAGAAGGAGGGGATAGACTATGAGGAGACGTTGCTCCTGTAGCTCGTTGGAGGCGATTAGGATACTCTTGGCTTTTGCTGCTTCCAAAGGTTTCAAACTTTTTCAAATGGATGTCAAGAGCGCCTTCCTAAACGGCTACGTAGAGGAGGAGGTATATGTTAGACAACCCCCCGGTTTCGAAAATCCCATGTTTTCAAACCATGTCTTTAAACTTCACAAAGCTTGTATGGTTTGAAACAAGCCCCTAGAGCCTGGTATGATAGTTGTGAAACCTTTTTGCTTGCTAAGGGTTTTAAAATGGGATGTGTAGATAAGACGCTCTTTCTCCTCAAGCAAGGCACTGATACTCTCTTGGTCCAAATTTACGTGGATGTATCATTTTCGGTGGTTCTTCTCACGCTTTGGTTGCCAAGTTTGCAGACACTATGAGCAGGGAGTTCGAGATGAGCATGATGGGCTTTGAGCATGAGTGAGGAGCATGAGGGAGCTGACGTTTTTCCTCGGGTTGCAATCAAGCAATCCCGGGAAGGAACGTTCGTGCACCAGGGCAAGTACACCAGAGATGTCCTGAAGAAGTTTGACATGGGTGAGGCCAAGCCTCTTCCAACACCCATGGCGACCATGATGGTCCTGGATGCGGACAAGGAGGGAGAGGCAGTGGACCAGAAGGAGTACTGGGGTATGATCGGCTCGCTGCTGTACCTGACGGCGATGCGCCCGGACATCCAGTTCGCGGTGTGTCTGTGCACGCGTTTTCAGTCTTCGCCACGCACTTCTCATCGTCAGGCGGTCAAGCGCATTATGAGGTACCTATCCTTCTCTCCAGAGTTCGGGATTTGGTCTGCTTCCTCCACCCTGTCTCTTTGCGGTTATTCCGATGCTGATTTTGCTGGTTGCCGCATTGATCGCAAGTCCACTTCTGGGACTTGCCAGTTTATTGGTTCTTCTCTTGTATCGTGGTCTTCTTGCAAGCAGTCTAGTGGCGCCAGTCTACAACAGGGCTGAGTATGTTGCTACGGCTAGCTGCTGTTCCCAGTTACTCTGGATGATGGCCACTTTGCGTGATTTCGGTCTCAGCTTTTCTCGTGTTCCTTTGCTTTGTGACAGCACGAGTGCAATTAGCGTTGCTAAGAACCCGTGCTGCTTCACTCGAAGACCAAACACATTGATGTGCGCTTTCACTTTCTGTGAGACCACTATGAGAAGGGTGATATCGACCTTCGCCATGTCGATGCTCATCATCAGCTTGCTAATATTTCACCAAGCCTTTGGACCAATCAACTTTAATAGGTTGAGAGGTGAGCTTGGTGTGTGTTTCCCTTTTAGATGGGGGAAACATTTTGATTGACTGACTCTTTTTCGTTTGTCTTTGTCTTCTTTTGCATTTTAGCATACGCTTTTACATTCAGAGCTTCATGAATATAATCTGAAGAATGTAATTATGCTCTGTGTAGGATGTGCTCCGAGTTTTATGTAGATGTTGTAGCTTATGCTCTTTCTGATCAATGATACATTCTATGAGCTGAGCTATTTTTGAATGGTGAATTTGATAATGAACTTAAAATTTGAAAATGTTCACCATTGAGATATGCAACTAGCATGTGTAGGATATGTTGAGGTCATTTCTGCTTTTCATATATGCTAGGTGCTATGTCTCTAGTGTTGAGTCATTCACTTGCTTGGTAGGTTCATATTCTGCTTAAAATCTGAACCAAGTTAAGTGAATTGGAAAGATCGAGATGGGTTTGCTTGTTAGCACCTCACAGTTTTGAGACCGTTTCCCATTGCACATTTGGGTTAAACTTGGGTTGTGTAGTGTATGACCGAAACTGTTGCTTTAAGCTTCTGATTGCTTCTGCATAGGCTTCACACAGTTGGAAAGTTAGGCAATAACAAGCATCCAACCTCTCGCAGTCACATGCTGTTTTTCTGAACTTGTGAAATTTCACCGCTGCAAACTCCGATTAAAATTTGAAATCACAAGTATATGCTTAAATTGAGATCAGCATGATGATTGAACTGTGCTAGGGGTAGTTCACTTTGTATACATGATTAGCACTTGTTTGACTTCCTGTCTATACATGTCTTGTGCTTTTTGGTGGTGAATACCTTTTCGGCTAAAAACTACTCACATGTTCATATTTCATATTTGGTGATCAGTTTGAGCCTTGGCTAGCATTCTGTGCATTTTCTGCATCATCGGATCCAAACTCCATAGAGCATCTTTGCACTCTTTTGAGTATACTCCTAAAGCTCCTAACTTGCATCTTGACTCATATGCATTTTTGAAGGGGAAGAAACTTGCTGTTTTGCACTTTTGATGGTGCATTTGCTGAGGGGGAGCATTTTTACTTGATAAGTGCATTTTCAACTAAGGGGGAGAATTTAGAGAAATTGCAAATCATAACCCTCCTTTTGCTTGGGGGAGTCTTCCTGGTTCTTTTGCACTATTTGAGGGGGAGTTTTGCTGCTTCCTGTTGGTCGTAAGGCATTAGTGTCAAGCTCTCGTGCTAGTTTGGTTGAGCCTTTGTGCCTCTTTCTTGAGGGACTAGCATTTTTGTTTCGATTGTTTCATTGGTATTTGCTAGCGGTGTTGAGCCTGTTCTACCTCTTCTTGAGGGCTAGCTTTGCTTTGCTTGGATACGTCGAGCCGTTGCCCATGTCTTTGGGAACCAAGTTGTTCACTCTTTCCACTTGACCTTCTTCGGCTTTGCTATGCTTTTGGGTCATTTGGTCGAGTTTCTCTCTCTCCTTCCTTTCCTTTTTGCTTCTATTATGATTTGTGTGAGTAGTTGACAATGCACTCATCAAGGGGGAGATTGCGGATACATGGGTGTGTGCCGAGTCTCTGAGTGATGAGTGATTGTCAACTGGGATGATACGCATGTTCTTTGGCTTGTGTTGTGCAGGTGTCGAGCCCGGATGCAGTGATCAAAGGCGAGGTGAAGGTCATGTAGAGACGTGCCGTGCCGATAGACCGAGAGTGGCGAAGGGCGGACGTGAGGCTGGACTGGGGACCAGAGGCCCGAGGATCAGCTGTGGTGGCTGGCAGCCTGTGACGACAACAAGTGAAGAAGTGCGGTCATGTGTTGCCTGAGTCGTGGACTTGGGGACATGTATCGGTGGACGGGGTGCACGGGAGGTGCATCCCATCTACGGCGTCGGTTTGGTGGTTGAGCTAGAGAAAAACCATCGAGTGGACGGTTTCCAGGTTTGGGCCTCAAAACCTGGGCATGAATGGGTTGCCGAGTTTGGCCTCAAAACTCGAGCTGAGGGTTTCCGAGTTTGGCCTCAAAACTCGGGCTAAGGACGGTTACTAGGTTTGGGCCTCAAAACCTGGATGCTGCGGGTTTGCTGAGTTTGGGCCTCAAAACTCAGGCTGGTGGGCTGGTTTCCCGGTTTGGGCCTCAAAACCGGGGGTTGGCTGGAAAGGCTGGTTTCCCGGTTTGGGCCACAAAACCGGGGGTGCAGAGCGAGGGCGGCACGTGGCGGCAATCAGAAGGTTGCGTCGAGGCAACGCTACCAGTTGTGCGGGCGTGGCCGTCGGATACACCTACCACCGAGTTGGTCCAGAATAACCCTAGGGTTTAGCTGGTTCGCTCTGTAATTAGAGAGGGGTAGAGTAGGAAATAGAATTAGGATAAGTAGAGGGAGACACCCTCCTCCCTTCCAATCTCAGTCAATTTGCTCTTTCATAGCTATGGTTTCATGCTCTCCCACTCCCCTGCTGTAGTGAACCTGAGATCCACAGAGTTGAGAACCATACCTCTGTGTCCGTGAGATTTTGAGGAAGTGAGACCGTAATCTCACTGTTGTAGCATGTGGTAGCCACACGGTTGCAATTCGTGGTTGTGATTCGCGTTTCGTTCATGTTCTTCGTGGAATCCTTTTTCTCCACGTTTTTCCCGTCGTTTGATCTCTTTGCTCGGTTCATCTTTGGCAAATCCGTTTGAACCAAGTTGTTCTAGATCGTGAGGCACTTCTTTCCACCGAAGGAATTAATCTCTAACCTCACGGTCTAGGAGATTGATCGATTTTCGTTTCGGGTCAAGTTTTCTCCCTTTCCCCGAAATTCTTCGATTCATCGGTTTGGAGATAGGTTCGAGCCATGATCTCTTAGAGATAGCTCACTATCTTCCTTGTGACTCATCTCTCCAAGTTTGAACCCTAGAGGTTTCGTTTTGGGAGAGTTTGATTCAAATCGGTGGACGAACAGTGCAGTCGTGGGGTGACCGGACGCTGGGCACGGGCTGACCGGACGCTGACCCCGTGCGTCCGGTCGTTGAACGCTCAGCGAGTTCATCTGCTACTTAACCGGACGCTAGCCCCCGGGTGTGACCGGACTCGACGGTAGCACTGTTCATCGGGGTTTAGCACTTGTGACCGGACGCTCGTTTTTCGACCGAACGCTCAGTACCTGTGAGTCCGGTCCAACTCAGAGAGCTCCTAGATCACTCCTGAGCCGACCGGACGCGTCCGATCCAACCAGACCGGACGCTCACCAGAGTCCGGTCAGTGAGGGTTTACGTGTTTTCGTCCGCGGTTCGTACGTACGTTGTCGGATTTGGTTTCCGTCATTTGCGTTGGGTTTCTAGAGTTGTGTAGTGTCCCGCTGTGCTTCTTGGAAGCATCCACCCTACATCTAGGGTCGTGGACACTAGCAAGCTCTAGGGTTTGCTCTTGGGGTCGATTCTTGGGACAGTGGTGACAAGTTTCCGAAAGGAATTTTGAAGCTCCCATTCACCCCCCTCTGGTCGCTTTCTGGTAGCACTTTCGGTCCTTCAATAACAACACTCACCTAAAGTTGTAGGGAAAGAGTATATATCTTTTGTTCTTTTGGTTGATCAAGAACCTCCAGAGATTCCTCTCCGTTTGATGTCTCCATATATCATAGGAATCTTTGTTTGGGACCGATAATACGATATATGGATCAAGGAAACCAATCTCCTTGTCGTTTCTATGTATGAGGTCTCTCATCATGTTTCTGTATATGTATAGACACACTAGCTAGTGTGAGGATAATTACTTATACATATACATATGCTAGAGTGAGATTATTAAAAGGAAGAATCACTTACATACAAAAGCAGCTAATGAGAGATTTGTCTAGAGCGTCCATGTGGCATAGCTGTTGTAGCTCATTGAACTAGACAAGTATAATATAATTGCCACGGAAGTAATGATGGTCTCAAATTCTAACGCAAATCCAATCATCCGCTTTTTGACGACACGACGCAATGTACCACTTGTTTACTAAGTACATTTGCGTACCATGTTCTGTGAGGGCCGCAGAGTTGTATAGACTCTGTGAAAGCCCTAATTTGATTTTGGTTAATTCATGAAACCTATTTGGTATAATCCTATTGCTAAGCATGTGTGTAGCTGATGAGAAAGGATTACGACCAAGCCTTTGATGGAGCTAGCTAGATGGCAACCATGATGGATGGCGATGGCCACAAGTTGTCAAGTGATCATATGCTCTATCTTTGGTGAAATGGAGAAGGGGAAAGATGCCATTGCTCAAGTTGAGATCTTAGTTTTATCTTTTCTCTTGAGTGATAGGCAAGCTAGACTATCAAGAGGGATACATTTGAGGCTAGGTAGACGCGGAGAAAGGTGCTCATGATGTCTCACTTCTAGCGCTTGAGAGACACCATGCACTCACGAACACATAGAGGTCTTCTGAGTGTGGTCGGTTGTACCGACAATGGGGGTCGGTAGTACCGCCCAAGGGCACAACGTGCAATGCTCTCTGGACTGGGGTCTTAGTTGACCTAGCAGTAGTACCGCTATAGAGCCGGTACTACCGGCCTCAGTAGTACTGACCCTCAGGTCGGTAGTACCGACGGTCTAGGGTCTTTTACACCCTCTCTGTGTTTGGACTGAGTTGGCTTGGCAGTTGTATCGCCATAGGGTCGGTAGTACCGACCCTCGGTAGTACCGACACCCTGGTCGGTAGTACCGTCGTCCGAAGGCATCTCGAAGTGCTCTCTGAGTAGATCTCAGTTTGGCCTACCGATAGTACCACCATAAGGCCTGTACTAACGACCCCCGGCGATACCGACCAACTGGTCGGTGGTTATATCGAGTCAATGGCCCGTGTAACGGTCACTTTAAGGTAGTCAGTACTACCGGCCATGGGGGTCGGTACTACCGACTGTGGCACAAACAGTGACATGTATAAATAGCCGCTTGGTCAGCTTCCAACCGTCACCTCTCTGATTCTTCTGACCTAAGACAAGAAAGAGAGCTCCCAAGTGTTGACCAAGCTCCTCTCTCCCCCCCCTTTGATTCTAGAGTGAATCTCTTGCAAGCTTTGAGCTAGGGAAGTGAGATTAGAGAGTGAGAAACATCGATCTACGTCTTGAGCACTTGGGTCTTACATCTCTCCGGCTTGATTTGTGTTTTTTACTCTTGGGTTCTTGGAACCCTAGCCGGTTAGGTGTTCTTCGGTTGTTGCCCGTGATTGACTCATTTGTGAGCGCACTCCGAAGTGTTTGTATTACCCTGGTGGTTCTTAGTGAAGAAACTCGGCTAACCTTTGTGGTTGCTTGAGTGAGGCAAGGAGGTGAAAGAGACTCCGACCTTAGTGGTCACCTCAACAACGAGGATGTAGGCACTTCTTAGTCAAGTGGCCGAACCTTGGGATAAATCTTGTGTCTCGTGTGCTTGTTGGATTTGCTTCTTCTGTTATTTCGTTTGCACTCGTGTTCTTCCTCCCTCCTCTCTCATTCTTAGGTGTGGGAAGGCTCGATCTACACTTTGGGGAGGAGCCACTACTTGGATAAGGTATATACTTCATCTACATCTCCTACGGAAACTTTGGTATAAGCTAGATTCAATTTTGCATCTCGTCCATCTCGATTTCATAGCTGCTCCTAGGTTGTTGGTAGTACCGACCCTTGGAGTCGGTAGTACCGACCCCTATAGTCGGTAGTAGCGACTGTGCGATCTGATATCCTTTTTGAGCTTTGAGTTTCAGGATTCTAGATTTTAAATAGGCTATTCACCCCCCCCCCCCTCTAGCCTTTTGGACCTTTCACTCTGGCCATATACATATTTCTTCTTCTAGTGCTCAATTTTTGGAGCACTTTTGATGGGTGCTTCGCCGAACATTTGGGACAAGGGTAGACCAATTTTTGCGAAAAATGCATCAAGTTGACCAGCTTCGTACGTAGTGGGGGACAATTTGTTAGGCTTCAGAAGCATCTTTTTTGGATCTTCAGCAATTGCTCAAATGTCTTATCAGATACACCATTCTGTGCCTTTCATGTAGCAATTGCAGTGTTGTACCCAACTTTTTTTATCCATCTCCAGCAGACGGGTATAGTAATTTCATGTGATCCTCTAGCATATGGTCAATCTTAGGCTTTTCCTTTTCACTTTCGCAATCTTGTTGTGCATCACGAATGACATCACCAAGAGCATCATCTTCATTGAGTTTGTCTACCGCCCTACCTCATCTTCAGCTTCCCCCATTGCAGTATCATCGAAGTCACTGTATTGAGCAATAATGTTATCAGGGTCCAATTATTCTTCTTCACCTTCTTCCATCATAACCCTAGTTTCTCCGTGCTTGATCCAACAAATATAGTCTGGCATGAAACCCGACATCAACAAGTGTGAGTGAAGACTCCTTGTGCTAGAATAATCCTTCAAATTATTATAGAGGGCACATGGGCAACACATGAAACCATCCCGTTTGTTTGCCTCAGCCACTCTTAAGAAATAATGCATGCCATCAATAAACTCTTTGGAGTGGCGATCGACATTATACATCCAATGGCGTGTCATCGTCTGTATTATATGACATATCACATAATTAAATTTCCATCAGATGAAATTAAAAATACCCAAAAATTCTCTATTTCTCTAACTAAACCATCAAACATGGCATATACATACTACCAATGAAAGGTATATATATAGTTTTAATATATTATTTGACCCAGACACAATATATATTAGTTTTATTTTATTACTTGACCTGGACACAATCTTGTAAATTTTGATGAACTAATTAACCCGATCATATTTTGTAAATTAAAGTATTATAAATTTTTAGTTTTAATTTTCTACACAAATTATATTAAAAAATATCCTAAAATCTCTATTTGTCTAACTAAACCATAAAATATGGTAGACATAGTTATGAAAGGTTGTACTTATTTATTACTAATTTAGTTTTCTTCGTCAAAATATTTAAACTATCATGTGATTGGAAATCAAAATGGCATAGAAAGCATAATTGTAAAACCACATATATATACACTACGAAATGACATATGCTACTGCTAAAACATGAGAGGATGAAGGTAGTAACCTTTCAACGAGTCGATGGTGGCGTAGAATTGTTGAAATAGATCAATGGCCAGAGATGAGAGCAAGAACAATGAAGAACACATCAACAACACAGTACAACTGATAGCTCAAGCTCGGGCTGGGGGTGGAAGAACAGTTCAAATATGGGGAGGGACATTTAGTCTCGGTCCCTGTTTTCAACTGGGACTTGCCAACATTTAGTCCCGGTTGGTGCCGCACACCGAGTTTTGTCTCGGTGTGTGGCACCAACCAGGACTAAATGTTGGTATAACTTCCATATGTTTCGCAACACCGCAAAAGCGTTGAAAGAGGCCCTATTTGGTTGCAATAGGTAGCAATTGCCACCAAAACACTGTTGCAATAAGTTATTGCAACTGTTTTTAGTTTGGCGTTGCAAGTGCTAATGTTTCTTGCAACCATAGAGGTTCATTGCCAAGCGTTGCAATTGGGTATTGTCGCAATGCCCATTGACGTTGTCATATGAGCACTTGCAACGCTAGGCTTCATTGCAAGAGGTTGATTGGTGCGTTGCAATACGAGCACTTGCAACGCTAGGTGTGGTCGCAAGAGGTTGATTGATGCGTTGCAATATCTTTATTGCCATGCTAAAATTTGGTTGCCAAATGTTTTATTGCCACAAAATTTCATTCATTGTGAGAACTTTTGCATTATTGCCACGACCACTCTGGCATTGCAATATTACCTTTTGCCACGATTTGTATTTATTGCAAGAGCTCTCTGGTGTTGCAATAGTACCTTTTGCCACGATTTTTATTCGTTGCGAGAGATGATATGTTATTACCACAGTTGTTTTTTCATGACAATAGTATTATTTGCAACTAAATTTTCACTGTGCGATAGACCATTCACTATTGCCACGACCGTTGTGTCGTGGCAACAATATTATTTGCAACGTAACTTTATCATTGTGGTACTTTAGATATTTTTTGCAACAGTAGTAATGTCGTGACAATATTATCTTTTGCCACATAAGTAATCTCGTTGCCATAGAGGTAGTAGGTATATTTTTTATTGCAACGCTAATAGCATTCATTTTTTAGTAAATCATTGTTGCAAAAACAATAAACCATAACAAAAGAGATTGCACTGCCATATATTAATTATAATCAATCATCCAATATTATGACAAATGATTAAAATAGTTGCTAAAATCATAAATAAAGTTTACTCATTATTCCACAACTTTTACAAACTTGCAACTGGACTAGACTTCCTAACATCTATGCAGCCCTTGAGAGTTCACTATCAGCGCAACATGTCATTGCCTCACCAATGTCGTTGATTGATTATGATCCTTCCACTAAAACCTTGGTCACTTACTGCCCAAAAAGTAGGATTATGATATTAGAAAATATCAAGTTTAGTATTTCATGCACAAAATGTAAACTCAGAACTTAGAAAATTAGGAATGCATATGAGACAAAGAATTCAACATTCTGAAATAACTAGAATCCATTTTAGCTATGATGATTTACAATCAAATTCATCAAGTAGACACACAGATCTTAGAGACGACTCACTTTACGCTCAAACCATGATACAAACTCCTGCTTGTGTTTGTTATCAATCTGCCGAGGGTTTGAGTTCTTCAGCTCATCCATATGCACACTGTTGGGATGGTAACCCAGGCGTAGGCACCCTGCTTCCGCCCGGGAGTTTTTTGGGGGATCTTGCCTTTCGACTCGATGGCGTCTACAAGACAAGCAATTTCGAGACAATAGGGTGACCTTCACACAAGAACAAATGAAGTTGTCCGCTCATCGGGGCTTTCGATTCGAATGAGGTGTAAATGCGAAAGAGCGGTCGGGCGGATACGGCACAACCTGCCGGGGTCGACCAGTTGTGCGATAGCATTTCCCATTCGGTCGAACGGGTTTCCCCCCTTAGGAGTTGGTGGGCAAGCGACGCTGCGGATACATGGGTGTATGCCGAGTCTCTGTGTGATGAGTGATTGTCAACGGAGATGATGCGCATGTTCTTTGGCTTGTGTTGTGCAGGTGTCGAGCACGGAGACAGTGGTCGATGGCGGGTGAAGGTCAAGTTGCGACGTGCCGTGCCGACGGACCGGGCGCGATGAAGGATGGGCGTGCCGTGCGGCGGACGTGCCATGCCGATGTATCGGACGTGTGAAGGGCGGACGTGGACTTGGACTGATGGACTGGAGGCCGGAGGATCAGCTGTGGTGGCTGGCAGCCTGCGACAGCGACAAGCGGAGAAGTGCGATCATGTCGGTGGAAGGGGTGCACAGGCGGTGCATCCCCTCTACGACGCCGGTTTGTTGGTAGAGCCCGGGAAAACCAACGGTGGACGGTTTCCAGGTTGGCCTCACTGGGTTTCCAGGTGAGCCAAAAACTGGGCGTGACGGTTTCCAGGTTGGGCCTCAAACCTGGGTGCTGGGTTTCCAGGTTGAGCCACAAAACCTGGGCGTGACGGTTTCCAGGTTGAGCCTCAAAACCTGGGCGTGGGCCGGTTTCCGAGTTTGGGCCTCAAAACTCGGGCGCTGCGGGTTTCCGAGTTTGGGCCACAAAACTCGGGCTGGAGGCTGGTTTCCCGGTTTGGGCCTCAAAACCGGGGGCTGATGGAAAAGGCTGGTTTCCCGGTTTGGGCCACAAAACCGGGGGCAGAGTGGTGGCGGCACGTGGCGGCGATCTGAAGGTTGCGTGGAGGCGACGCGGAAGACCGTGCGGGCGTGGCCGTCGGATCTACCTACCACCAGCGGGTGGACTAGAATAGCCTTAGGGTTAGGCTGGTCGCTCTGTAAATACAGTAGGGAGGGGTAGAGTAGGAAATAGGCTTAGGCTAGGTTAGTATAAGTAGTCTAGGGGAGACACCCTCCTCCCCATCTCAGTTTTAGCTATTTCAGTTAGTGCCTTCATTTGCTAGGGTTTCCCACTCTCCATCCCTGCTTTAGCTAGTTGAGATCCGCAGAGAGACTCCACTCTGTGTACTGTTGATTCGAGGAAGTGAGGCCGTATCCTCACCTTGGATCCCATCTCTTGGTGTCAATTCGCGTTTTGATTTCATGTTCATCAGGTTCTTCGCGGATTGCTTTGTGCCTTGAGTTTTCCCGTCGCTTGATCTTTGTGCTCGGTTCATCTTTTGCGATTCCGTTTGAACTGAGTTGTTCTAGATCGTGAGGCACTTCTTTCCTCCAAAAGAAATCATCTCTAACCTCACGGTCTAGGAGATCGATCAAGTTTTAGTTTCGGGTCTCTTTTTCTTCCTTCCCCCGAATTCCTTCGATTCACCGATTTGGAGTTAGGTTCGAGCCATGATCTCTTAGAGATAGCTCACTAACCTCCTTGTGACTCCTCAGATCGAATCCCAAGCCTAGAGCACTTGATTCGGAGGAGATCGGGTTGAATCGCCGGAGTTTCAGTGCAGTTTCGGGGTGACCGGACACCGGTCACGACTTGACCGGACGCGTCCGGTCGTTGAAGGTTTGAGCGTGTTGTTCGGTTTTTGCTCTGACCGGACGCTGGAGTTTTAGTGGTGACCGGACTCGCCCATAGTCCTGTTCACTACTCGAACGTGCTTGTGACCGGACGCACGGGGATCGACCGGACGCTCGCAGCCACTGCGTCAGTCAGTTCCAGAGAGGTCCAAAACCGGTTTTGGCTGACCGGACGCGTCCGGTCCCTGCTGACGGACGCAGGCCAGAGTCCGGTCGATCCAGTTTCGCGCGTTTTCGTTCGCGGTTCGTTCGTTCTTGATCGGATTCGAGTTCCGTCTTTTGCGTTGGCTTCCTAGGGTTGTCTAGTGTCCCGCTGTGCTTCTAGGAAGCATCCACCCTACATCTAGGGTCGTGGACATTAGCAAGCTCTAGGGTTCGCTTTTGGGGTTGAGTTGGGACAGTGGCATCTAGTTTCCGAAAGGAAATCTTGAAGCTCCCATTCACCCCCCCTCTGGTCGCTTTCGAGTAGCTTCTCGGTCCTTCAATTGGTATCGGAGCAGGTTAAGGATCTTCCACCTTAGCCGGTTCCAGATCCACCGAAGGCGACATGGATCGCGGCGTGGGCAAACCGCCGTTTTTCGATGGGACGAACTATGCGTATTGGAAGATACGTATGTCGGCCTATTTGCAGAGCTTGGGCGCTTCGATCTGGGATATTTGCAACTCCCCTGATTACGTGGTCTTGGCTGCTCGTGTGACTCAACAGCAGATCGATGAGCACGATGCCAATAGCCGAGCCCGTAATGCTCTTTTCTCTTGTTTGAGCATGGGTGAGTTTGATCGTGTTTCTCACCTCGCTACGGCTCGGGAGATCTGGGACACTCTCATGCGTTTTCATGAGGGCACCTCTCAAGTCAAAACCCGACTCTACGAGTCGTTCAAGCGAGAGTATGAGAACTTTAGACATCAACCTGGCGAGAGCATAGAAAGTTTATTCGCTCGCTTTCAGGTGATTGTCAACAGGATGAGGGCTAACAGAGAGCAGTTGCCATTTGACGATCATGAGCGTGCTTTGAAGCTTTTGCACACTCTTGACCGTTCGGTGTGGGACTCCAAGGTTCAGGCAATCATCGAATCGCCGAACTATGAGACCCTCACCTGCGACGAGCTCTTCAGTAAGCTCAAGTCCAGTGAGATTGATGCTATGGCGAGGGCTTCTTTTGAAAATCCTTCTCGCCCGTCCATGGCTTTGGTTTCCGGCTCTTCCTCTAACCCCTCAGCTGGCTTTGCGCTTTCTTCTCTCTTTTCTGTGACAGAGGACCAGCTGGAGTCTTTGGGAGACGATGAGTTGGCTTTGCTTGCCAACCGGTTCTCGCGGTTCCACAACAACCGCATGAACCGTCGTCGAGGAGGAGGACGCACGGGATGCTACGAGTGCGGCGACCCCGACCACTTCATCGCCGACTGCCCCAAGAAGAAGAACAAGCATCTGGGGAAGGGCGATCACGGCCACAGGCGCGACTCCAAGTACAAGGAGAAGCACGTTCCCCAAGGCACAAGAAGGGGGGCGGCTTCGACAAAGAGTACATCAAGAAGAAGTACTTGGAGAAGCAGCAAGCTGAGCAGCGTGCGTTCTTCGCCACGCTCAGCGACGTCGACGGCTCGGATGACGACTCCGCTGGCTCCAGCGATGACGAGTCCGAGAAGAAGAGATGGAAGACAAGTTCAACGGCTTGCTTCTTCGCCGACGACGACGGCCTGTGCACCATGGCGCTCGGAGATGAGGTCGACGACGAGCCGGAGCGTACCCCTCGGAACGACGACGACGACGACACCTCCCAGGTATCTCTCACCTACGACGAGCTTTCCTCCGAGGTTGAGAAGTTGACTGCTGCCCTCCTTAGCCAAGATAAGTTGCTTAGGCGTGCCGCTAGAGAGCGCAAGGAGTTTAGGCAGAAGTGGGAGGACACGGTGAAGGAGCTTGAGTTCGCTCGGTCCACCGTGGTAGTGTCGGAGGAGGCGGAGTGCGAGTCGTGCACCGCGCACATGACTGACCTTCTCACTCTGAGAGGTAAGTATGCTGCGTTGGTTGGAGAGGTGGATGAGCTCCGTGCTAGGCCGCAGCTGTTGGGTGCATGCAAGACTTGTCCTGTCTTGCAATCTGAGTTGGCAGAGAGAAAAATGCCAAGCTTGAGTCTTTAGAGAAGGCCAGCTCAGATAGCACTTGTGTCTCGAGGTGTGCTTTGTGTGAGGGCCTGGAGATGGAGATTGCCAATGTGAAGCATGGCAAGATGCAAACCGAGGAAGAAAACACATACCTTCGGTCCATCTTGTCATGGGTCTCCAGTAGTGAGCCGCAGCTCGGGATGATGATCTCCCAATTCAAGCGAGCTGTTGGTGCCCCTGGTGTAGGTTTTGCTCAGAGTGTTGATCTCTCAGTTTGGGAAGATTGGAGAGTCTAGTGGTCTGAACCCATGTGAGAAGCCCAATTCCACCACTACTCCCAAACTTGCCAAGCTTCCACTCAAAGAGCCAGCCAAGCCTATCACCAAAGATGGTGTGGTTGAGGAACCCCCGAGAGCTCCTCCCAAGAACCCAGTTTGGGCACCCAAGCCAAACCACCTCAGAAACAAGCTTGATGCTATGCCACCCATTCGTGAGGAGTTGCCACAGAAGGGCAAAGGCAAAGTGAGCCACACCCACAGCCCTGGTCACCAACAACCCCCTTTGCGTGCGGTGAGGTACCAGTGTGATTTCTGTGGGAGAGATGGTCACTTGAGTGAGTTCTGCTTTAGGCGCAAGAGAGAGGCGCGCAGGGCTCGGGAGATGGAGAACCCGGACATGTACCATCCAGCTCATGGTGGACATGCTCCGAAGGCAAGAGGAGAACAGCTAGGTCTGGAGTCAGGCTCCTAGGCCTAGGGCAGGAGGAAGTGAGAGCTCCGAGGAGAGACGCTAGAGTTGAGCCCCAGGCTCCTAGGCGTAGACCTCGTAGAGAGCGTGCCCGACGGGGTCCTGCTTTTGCAGGTAACGGACCCCGTGGCGGAGGCTTTGTTGAGCGCTTTCCCCCACCGCAGTTTGGGTATCGCGGTGAGCGCTTCTTCCCCAGCGGACCACGTTTTTCTCAGCGTGGTGATCGCTTCCCTCGTAGACGTGCTAGGAATGGTTTTTCTGCTAACCGTTCTTTTGAGCAGCCGGCCCAACATGGTATTACCCTTATTTCACTAACCCCAGTGTTGGACCGTATGCTCACCCTATGTCTTTCTATTGATGTAGGTAAGACGGTTGAGGACGTTTGGTTGGTGGATTCCGGTTGTTCGAGGCACATGACCGGAAACACCAAGTGGTTCTCCAGCCTTAGCCCGGTCGCCGGAAAGGAGTACATAACCTTGGCGATAATAGTAAAGGTAAGGTATTGTCTCGTGGAACTGTGCGGGTTAATGAGCACTTTGTGTTGCGCGATGTTGCTCTTGTTTCTAACCTGCATTTTAACTTGCTTTCTGTTTCGCAACTTTTTGATGATGACTATGAGATTCGTTTCAAACCGAACCTTAGTCGCATCTTAGATCCTCAGGGCGATCTTGTATGTCTGATTTGCCCTTTGGGAAAGTCTTTTGTGCGAATTTCTCGGAGTCGTTTGGTTCTTCTCGCTGTCTTTGGCTAGTCCTTCTTCCTCCGATCTTTGGAAGTGGCATAGGAGGCTCGGTCATTTAAGCTTCGACTTGCTTGCAAGACTTAGCTCACTTGGCCTAATCCGAGGATTGCCCAAGCTTTCGATGGAGAAGGATCTAGTTTGCCATTCTTGCAGACATGGGAAGATGGTTGCCGCTCCCCACCATCAGTGACTAAGGTCATGACCTCGCACCCCGGAGAGCTTTTACACATGGACCTTGTTGGTCCGGCTCGGGTGAGCTCGGTTGGTGGCAAGTGGTATGTTTTGGTTGTTGTTGACGACTTTTCGAGATATTCGTGGGTCTTCTTTTTTGACTGAGAAGACCGAGACTTTCTCATTTGCTCGCAATCTGATTTTGCGTCTTCAGAACGAGTTCCCTTTGAACTCGATGCGAGCTATTCGGAGTGATAATGGTTCCGAGTTTAAAAATTCGGATTTTGAGAAGTTTTGTAACCGCCTTGGTTTGGAGCATCAGTTTTCTTCCCCCTATACACCACCCCAAATGGTGTTGTAGAGAGGAAGAATCGGACCCTTGTTGAGATGGCCAGGACGATGCTTGATGAGCATAGGACTCCTAGGCGCTTTTGGCCGAAGCTATGAACACTGCATGCTACATTTCGAATCGCATTTTTCTGAGAGCGTTTTTGAAGAAGACCTCTTATGAGTTGCGTTTTGGTCGCCAGCCCAAGGTGAGTTATTTTAGAGTCTTTGGTTGCCACTGTTTTATATTGAAAAAAGGCAACCTGGACAAGTTTGAGTCTCGTTCTTCTGACGGTGTGTTTTTGGGTTATGGCACTCACACTCGAGCTTATCGTGTACTTAACCTTGACACTAACCGAGTCATGGAGACATCAGATGTCACCTTCGACGAGACTCTTGTTTGTCCCTCTTCTCGTTTTGAGCGTGCAGGTGATCATGAGGTTGGAGAGCCTCTTTTCGATGACGAGGACGAGGGTGCTGAAGGTATAGATGATCCAGCACCCCCTCCACCTGCCGTGCGCAAAGAGCGGCCTCGACGACGACTCACGGCCCGACACCTCTTCTTCCTGGGGGCCGTGGGATCCTCCACCTCGCGCGGTACCTTTTGTACCCGGGGTGGAACCAGCTGCTGTTGAGGGGGAGGTCACTTCTTCCCGGGAGGCGCCACGACACATCCAGCGCCAGCACCCTCCTCAGCAAGATGATCGGCGACATCGACGAGCGAGTTACTCGCTCCAGGTCACAGCACATCTCGCACTTTGCTCATTCTGCTTTTGTTGCGTCTTTGAGCCCCGAGATGTTGGACACGCATTGACGGATCCAGATTGGGTAAATGCCATGCATGAGGAGCTAGAGAACTTTGAGCGAAATCGGGTTTGGGTTCTAGTGCCTCCACCTCCTGACTGTAAACCTATTGGGACAAAATGGGTATTTAAAAAACAAGCAAGGAGAGGAGGGCCACATTGTGAGAAACAAGGCCCGGCTTGTAGCGAAGGGTTATAGTCAGAAGGAGGGGATAGATTATGAGGAGACCTTCGCTCCTGTAGCTCGTTTGGAGGCTATTAGGATACTCTTGGCTTATGCTGCATCCATGGGTTTCAAACTTTTTCAAATGGATGTCAAGAGTGCCTTCTTAAACGGCTACATTGAGGAGGAGGTCTATGTCCAGCAACCCCCCGGTTTTGAAAATCCCAAGTTTCCAAACCATGTCTTTAAACTCCACAAAGCTTTGTATGGTTTGAAACAAGCCCCTAGAGCCTGGTATGAGAGATTAAAAACCTTTTTGCTAGCTAAGGGTTTTAAAATGGGATGTGTAGATAAGACGCTCTTTCTCCTCCGGCAAGGCAAAGATACTCTCTTGGTCCAAATTTACGTGGATGATATCATTTTCGGTGGTTCTTCTCACGCTTTGGTTGCCAAGTTTGCAGATACTATGAGCAGGGAGTTCGAGATGAGCATGATGGGCGAGCTGACTTTCTTTCTCGGGTTGCAAATTAAGCAATCCCGAGAGGGACGTTTGTGCACCAGGGCAAGTACACGAGGGACTTGCTGAAGCGGTTCGACATGGGCGAGGCCAAGCCTCTTCCGACGCCCATGTCGACGACGACTGCCCTGGATGCCGACACGGATGGAGAAGCAGTGGACCAGAAGGAGTACCGCAGCATGATTGGATCGCTGCTCTACCTGACGGCGACACGGCCGGACATTCAGTTCGCCGTGTGCTTGTGCGCGCGCTTTCAGGCTTCGCCACGCACTTCTCACCGTCAGGCGGTGAAGCGCATCTTCAGGTACCTTCGTTTCACGCCTGAGCTCGGGATTTGGTATTCTGCTTCCTCCACTCTCTCGCTTTGCGGTTATTCCGATGCCGATTTTGCTGGTTGTCGCATTGAGCGCAAGTCCACTTCTGGGACTTGCCAGTTTATTGGGTCTTCTCTTGTATCGTGGTCTTCTCGCAAGCAGTCTAGTGTCGCTCAGTCTACCACGGAGGCTGAATATGTTGCTGCGGCTAGCTGCTGTTCCCAGTTACTCTGGATGATGGCCACTTTGCGTGATTTTGGTTTGAGCTTTACTCGAGTGCCTTTGCTTTGTGACAGCACGAGTGCCATTAGCGTTGCTAAGAACCCCGTGCTTCACTCGAAAACCAAACACATTGATGTGCGCTTTCATTTCTTGCGAGACACCAGGAGAAGGGTGATATCGACCTTCGCCATGTCGATACTCATCACCAATTGGCTGATATTTTCACCAAGCCTTTAGACGAATCAACCTTTAATAGGTTGAGGGGTGAGCTTGGTGTGTGTTCCCCTTTAGATGGGGGAAGCATTTTGAGATGTACAGACTGACTCTTTTATTTTGAGGCTCTTTTCTTTTGAGTTTCTTGAGTCTTTCCAATTGGTATCTTCCTTCTTTCAGTTTGTGTCGGGCATACGCATTTACATTCTGAGCTTCATGTCTATATTCACTAGAATGTAATTATACTCTTGTTAGTATTGCTCCGATACTTATGATGATGCTTGTAGCTTATGCTCTTTCTGATCACTGTTACATGTTATGAGCGAGCTATTTTTGGAATGGTGAATTATGCCTAATGTATAAAATCTGAAAATGTTCACCATTGAGATATGCAACTAGCATGTGTAGGGTGTGTTGAGTCCATTCCTGCTTTTCATATATGCTGGGTTGCTATGTCTCTAGTTCTGAGTCATTCACTTGCTTGGTTGTTCATAACTTGCTTAAAATCTGAACCAAGTATTGTTGAATTGAAAAGATCGAGATGGGATTGCTTGTCAACACCTCATGGTATTGAGACTGTTTCTCATTGCACCTTGAGTTAAACTTGAGCCATGTAGTGTATGACCGAAACCGTTGCTTTAAGCTTCTGATTGCTTCGGCATAGGCTTCGCACGGTTGAAAAGTTAGGCAATGACAAGCTTTCAACCTCTCGCAATCACATGCCAAAAATGAACTTGTGAATTCTTTTACCGCTGCAACTCCGATATGAATTTGAAATCACAAGTATATGCTTCATTCCTATGCATGATGATTGAACTTTGCTAGGGGTAGTTCACCTTGTATATATGCTTAGCACTTGTTTGGATTCCTTCTATACATGTCTAGTGCTATTTTGATGGTGACTATCCTTTTGGCTTAAAACTGCTCACATGCTCATATGCTTCATATTTCGTATAAGTGATCAGTTTGAGCCTTTGCTATTTGAGTGCTTAATTGAGATGTTGGAGCTATACTGATTAGAGCATCTTTGCAATCTCTTTGACTATATACTTGAAGCTCCTAACTTGCATTTTGACTTCATATGCATTTTGGAAGGAGATCTTGTGTTCAGGGGGAGTTTATGTGAAGGGAGTTGCTTCTCCGATACCTTTTGGCCTTGATAAGTGCATTTTCAACTAGGGGGAGAATTTATGCAAATCATATGCTCCTGTGTTGATCAACTAAGGGGAGAATCGTTTGTCCTAGTTGCTTGCATTTGTCGAGGGGGAGTTTGCTAGTTGTGTTGAGCCGTTGCCTCTGTCTTGAGGGACTAGCAAACGTTCCTAGCTTTTCATGAGCTTTCATAAGCTTTTTCTTTGGCTTTCAATTGGTATCGTCTGGTGTGCTTTCCCATTTGGTTTGGGTTGATTTCCAATTGGTTCGGAGTGATTTTCTTGCTAGTTGTGTTGAGCCTCTGTGCCTCTATCTTGAGGGACTAGCATTTTGCTTCTGTTGTCCTCCGATCTTCAATTGGTATCTGCTAGCGGTGTTGAGCCTGTTCTACCTCTTCTTGAGGGCTAGCTTTGCTTTGCTTGGTTGCGTCGAGCCGTTGCCCATGTCTTTGGGGACCAAGTTTTCGCTTCATCCACTTGACCTTCTTTGGCTTTTGTTAGGCTTTTGGGTCATTTGGTTGGGTTTTCTCTTCTCACTCCTTCCTACCTCCTTCTTCTTATTCATGATTTGTTGTGGAGTTGACAATGCACTCATCAAGGGGGAGATTGCGGATACATGGGTGTATGCCGAGTCTCTGTGTGATGAGTGATTGTCAACGGAGATGATGCGCATGTTCTTTGGCTTGTGTTGTGCAGGTGTCGAGCACGGAGACAGTGGTCGATGGCGGGTGAAGGTCAAGTTGCGACGTGCCGTGCCGACGGACCGGGCGCGATGAAGGATGGGCGTGCCGTGCGGCGGACGTGCCATGCCGATGTATCGGACGGTGAAGGGCGGACGTGGACTTGGACTGATGGACTGGAGGCCGGAGGATCAGCTGTGGTGGCTGGCAGCCTGTGACAGCGACAAGCGGAGAAGTGCGATCATGTCGGTGGAAGGGGTGCACAGGCGGTGCATCCCCTCTACGACGCCGGTTTGTTGGTAGAGCCCGGGAAAAACCAACGGTGGACGGTTTCCAGGTTTGGGCCTCAAAACCTGGGTGCTGGGTTTCCAGGTTGAGCCACAAAACCTGGGCGTGACGGTTTCCAGGTTTGGGCCTCAAAACTGGTGCTGGGTTTCCAGGTTGAGCCACAAAACCTGGGCGTGACGGTTTCCAGGTTGAGCCTCAAAACCTGGGCGTGGGCCGGTTTCCGAGTTTGGGCCTCAAAACTCGGGCGTTGCGGGTTTCCGAGTTTGGGCCACAAAACTCGGGCTGGAGGCTGGTTTCCCGGTTTGGGCCTCAAAACCGGGGGCTGATGGAAAAGGCTGGTTTCCCGGTTTGGGCCACAAAACCGGGGGTGCAGAGTGGTGGTGGCGCACGTGGCGGCGATCTGAAGGTTGCGTGGAGGCGACGCGGAAGACCATGCGTGCGGGCGTGGCCGTCGGATCTACCTACCACCAGCGGGTGGACTAGAATAGCCTTAGGGTTAGGCTGGTCCGCTCTGTAAATACAGTAGGGAGGGGTAGAGTAGGAAATAGGCTTAGGCTAGGTTAGTATAAGTAGTCTAGGGGAGACACCCTCCCCATCTCAGTTTTAGCTATTTCAGTTAGTGCCTTCATTTGCTAGGGTTTCCCACTCTCCCATCCCTGCTTTAGCTAGTTGAGATCCGCAGAGAGACTCCACTCTGTGTACTGTTGATTCGAGGAAGTGAGGCCGTATCCTCACCTTGGATCCCATCTCTTGGTGTCAATTCGCGTTTTGATTTCATGTTCATCAGGTTCTTCGCGGATTGCTTTGTGCCTTGAGTTTTCCCGTCGCTTGATCTTTGTGCTCGGTTCATCTTTTGCGATTCCGTTTGAACTGAGTTGTTCTAGATCGTGAGGCACTTCTTTCCACCAAAAGAAATCATCTCTAACCTCACGGTCTAGGAGATCGATCAAGTTTTAGTTTCGGTCTCTTTTCTTCCTTCCCCCGAATTCCTTCGATTCACCGATTTGGAGTTAGGTTCGAGCCATGATCTCTTAGAGATAGCTCACTAACCTCCTTGTGACTCCTCAGATCGAATCCCAAGCCTAGAGCACTTGATTCGGAGGAGATCGGGTTGAATCGCCGGAGTTTCAGTGCAGTTTCGGGGTGACCGGACACGGTCACGACTTGACCGGACGCGTCCGGTCGTTGAAGGTTTGAGCGTGTTCTGGTTTTTGCTCTGACCGGACGCTGGAGTTTAGTGGTGACCGGACTCGCCCATAGTCCTGTTCACTACTCGAACGTGCTTGTGACCGGACGCACGGGGATCGACCGGACGCTCGCAGTCACTGCGTCCAGTCAGTTCCAGAGAGGTCCAAAACCGGTTTTTGGCTGACCGGACGCGTCCGGTCCCTGCTGACCGGACGCAGGCCAGAGTCCGGTCGATCCAGTTTCGCGCGTTTTCGTTCGCGGTTCGTTCGTTCTTGATCGGATTCGAGTTCCGTCTTTTGCGTTGGCTTCCTAGGGTTGTCTAGTGTCCCGCTGTGCTTCTAGGAAGCATCCACCCTACATCTAGGGTCGTGGACATTAGCAAGCTCTAGGGTTCGCTTTTGGGGTTGAGTTTGGGACAGTGGCATCTAGTTTCCGAAAGGAAATCTTGAAGCTCCCATTCACCCCCCCTCTGGTCGCTTTCGAGTAGCTTCTCGGTCCTTCAGACGCTTTTGTCCAAGGTCATTTTCGACCGGTATAGCGGTTTTTGAATGTCCTTTTGCAGGTCAAAGAATTCGGAGCCAGAGTGTGCGGGCCACCCATCGGTGGGGGCCGCCCGGCGGGTGGCCTGCGCAAGGGGCAGCCTCGACGCTGAAGTACGGAAGTGCCCTCTCGGGTGATTAAGGAGTCCAGTCCGGAAGAGTAAATGGAAGGGTATTACAGTATTTGTAAACAAAGAGTAGTTGTAAGAGCATTTCCGTACTTGTAAATAGGTTGTGATTAATATAAATAGGTTGCTCTCTCTAACGGAAGGGGGAGGCCAAGAGGATTATTGTTCACTCTTCTTGTTCTACTGCTCTCTTGTATTGAAGGACTGAATTGGCGACCAGAGGGGGGGTGAATGAGAGCCTCAAATTTTTTTCTCGAGAAATAGATGACCCTTGTCCCAGAAAATCACCCAAAAGCAAAGACTAAAAGCGACCGGCTAGATCACGACCTACGAATAGGTGGATACCCTAGGAGGTGTCCTAGTGGTACAACGGAACTGCCGGAGAACCCCGAAAACCAAGTGCCAAAGCAACAAAAGAAGACTGCACAGGCTGCAGGATCCTGGACTGTCCGCGGTCAGTCTCGGACTGTCTGCGCCTGGGTGCCGGACTGTCCACCGGCAAAAACCTCAAAAACCAACTATTCTGAAACAGTTCTAGCTAAGTCTCGGACTGTCCGCGGGTTTGTACCACAGACTGTCCGCTGGTCACCTGACGGTGAACAGTCAGGGGCTACGCCTGACTGCTCTCCCTCAACCCTGATGCGCGAACTGTCCGCGACCAGAGTGGCAGACTGTCCACCAATGCCTAGAAAGAGCAAAACTGCTCGGGTCAAAAGCCAAATGCAATTCGATCTCCACCAAAATGAATGGAACTTTGATCAAACTTCTCCCAAGTGTTCCTCTATGTATTGGGGTGCTAATCCTAGGAAATCATCGCACCAAACCAAGTCAATTGTGAGAAATCCGAAGAACACTAGAAAAGGAGGAAGAACGAAGAACGAACGTGAAATTAGCCCGATCTGTGTGCTCATGTGGTTAGAGTAGAAATCCTTCGTTGGAAAGAAGGATCTCACGTCCTAGCACAATCTAATTCAAATGAAATCGAAAACCATCCGTGTTAAAAATGAGAGTGTTCATGATCGGCTTGGAGTAAAGTTAGCTGATCAGGATCATCCTTAGCAAGAAGGACAATGGTGTCCGGGTGGTTTGACTAAAAGCCATAAACGGCGGGTTCAGAGACTAAGGAATGATGAAATTCAAAAGAAGAGACCCAAAGTCTGGCAGGTGAAGCAGATAGCTGATAAGAGAGAACCATCGGCTAATATTTCTGATATGTTTATGTTACCTGCTGAATTCAGATCTATTGATCATGAAGAGGAATCTGATGATGAAGAGACAGTTGATCAGTGGATCTATCAAGCAGAGGGAGCTACATTTCAAAAGCCTGAAAAACATTCTCATCTAAAGGCTTTCTATTTAAAGGGGTTTATAGACGGAAGGCCTTTGAGCAAGATGTTAGTTGATGGAGGTGCAACTGTTAACTTAATGCCAACCTTCAGAAAGCTTGGGAAGACTGCAGAAGACCTGACTCAAACCGATATGAGATTGACAGACTTTGCTGGGAACGTATCAACTACCAAAGGGGCTGTGTGTGTCGAATTAACAGTTGGCAGCAAGAGTATGCCTACTACTTTCTTTGTAGTCAATGCAAAGGGTTCATATAGTGTACTTCTTGGAAGGGATTGGATCCATGCTAATTGTTATGTTCCATCTACCATGCATCAAAATGTGATACAGTGGATCGGGGAAATTATAGAAGTGGTACCAGCCGATTCAACTGTGAGTATTGCATACTCTGACCCGAAAGATTGGAACTTCGACAGTGTGGAGTGCTTCTCTGGAAAGATACATGAAGAAGGTTTCATCAAGGTATTTGATGATGACCAACAGTCGATCCAAGCAGTCGGCACCAAAAAATATATTTAATGGATTATTCAGTAAATGAGGACGAAAGCAAGATGAGTAAAGGTTTTACATCGGCCAAGGAACTAGGAGTTGTTAGACAATGACAAGTCGAGGCCGATGTATTTTTAGAAGTTATGTTTGATTTTGAGTTTGCACAGGGGTTTAGCCCTCTTGTAATTTTACAGCCGATACTAAGGTATCACCTTCAGAATAAAAATAGCCGATACTGAAGAAGTATCGCCTTTAGAACATTCAATGGAGAAATAAAATCAAGGAAAATTCTAAGAAACTCAGCAACAATACAAATGTGTCAAACATAAATTTATTTGAAGCCTGACGATGCAGGAACAGTTTGCAGTTTTTCAGTTTGTTCAGGCAGGTAAGACCGAATCTGTAGAAAAACACTAAAAGAAACTAATCTAGATGGAGCTTGTTCAGAAGGTCCTCCAGGTGCGTCACCTCCGCCACGGCGAGGCAAGCCCCAACGGCTCGAACTCCTCTACCAGCTCCCTGAAGTCATCCCTTGTTCTAGTACCAATGAAGGAGGGGGCGACTTCCCCGGAGATTTCAGCACCACTGAGCTCTGCTCTAGCCAGGGCGAAGGTGGCACCGTGACTGACGGCGTGGAGACCTGGCTCCCTGGTAAGCACCCCGACGTCCTCAAGGTGCGCCTTCAATGTCATCCCTCGAGCGTTCACAAAATCGGTGGTGGCCGTGGCCAGCCCTAGGAGCGAGTTGAGTTGATGCTGAAGCTCTGCATTCAGGCAAGAAGGGATTAAAGTTAAAGATAGCCGATTCAACCAAACATGAGAACAGATCGACTAAATATTCGAACAAGCAATCATCGAAAATCAACCAGAATGACTGTGCAAAAGATAACTGATTCTAATCAAAGATGATGAATCAAAAGGTCCGAGGGTGTGATACCGACGACCCTGGCGTTGGAGGCCTCCAAGTGCTCCAAGGTACTGTTCAGACGGGCGCGGAGGATTCCTAGCTCTTCCTCGGCACGAGCAGCTCGGCAACGTTCCTCTTCCAAGAGGCACCGGGTGTTGGAGTAGCCCCGGATGAAGGCCCAAGCATCCTCATCCAGTGCCAGTCCATAACCCGACGGAGGTCGGCTAGGGCCTTGGCCGTCTGCCAGAGGAGAAGGGCTGTAAAGAAAGGGAGAAAAAGGTTAGGGTTTTCTCTTGGGTAAAGAAGAAGTTTTGAGGCACGAAGGGGACAGTTGTGAAAGGATTGTTACCCAAGCACACGATGGTGGGTCACCGGAGGACCGTCAACAGACTCCTCCTCGGCAGGGCGCTTGCCGCGATTGTCCGCCATTGATTTTTGCTTGCTGGTTGAAGAAGAGCAGTCAGCGGTTGAAGAGGGGAGAGGCATGAGAATGAGGCGATGAATGCGTGATATGTTCGGAGAGCTGATGTTTTGTATTTATAAAAAATAATAATAAAGAAAGCAAAAGGACGTCGGTTTGAGAGGCTTCAGATCTAAATCCTACGGTGAATCGACTAAGAAGCAGATGCAAAAGCCGTTTGAGTATCGATCGACTAAAAACCAACTAAGATGTGTGAATGACATCGGCTAGATAGCTGATGAAGCATCGAGGATTCTTGACGAAATTAAGTGTCAATTACAAGGCTGGATTTAAAGGTCAGAAGTACAAAGCAACGATCATCAAGTAAATTACATGTTCAATGCTGATTTCAGAGCTTCCAAGGCATTTAAGCGAATGATGTCTATGTCAGCTATTTCCTTTTGGTCCTCCTCACTTGAACTTGAGATTGGTTTCTTCGTGGCCTTGATATCTTGGAGCTCACGTGTGAAGAGGGCTATCTTCTTCTTCTGCTCACAGAGTGCAATTGGAATTTTCTCCAAATTTTCTTTTTCCAATTTGATCTGCTCATTGACAGCTTGAAGTTTGCTCAACAACTGGTCTCTTTCTGCTTCTAGAGAGGACAGACTGCCAATAAGAACAGTAGAGTCAGAGTTTAGTTGATCTATCATATTCTTTGAGGAGACCATGTCAGAAATACATCATTGTTCCTGTTCTAGCAGGTATTCTTGAGCTTCACAAGCCATGAGCTTGGCTTTGGCCTTGGAAAACTTTGATCTAAGAAATTATATGTGAGCAACAGAAGTCAAAGATTCCTTCAAGTCATTTGATATATCATCCTTAACCAGGTCAAGGATATCCCTGATTCTTTTTGCGTCTTGTACCAAATAGGCTATGTTAACCTCTAGGAGGGGGAAGTAATAGTTGAAGCCGAGCCCTGACTTCTTCAGAAAGTTTTCTTGGAGACTTTGGAATAGGAGTTTCTTCTTCGTCCATATAATCTTTCAGATCAAAAGGGATGACAGGAGAAGAGGGTTGCCTTTGTTCCTATACATTCAAATATGCGAGTAACTATGGACAAGAACTATTTAAAGAAAGGGATGTTATTTGAAGTACCTGTCCAAATGGGATAATTTGGGACTCAGGAACAACCGATGAGATGAGGACTCAGGAAGTGTATCTAAAATTGATTTTCATCAGTGTCAAGTTAGTCGTTATAGGTTTAAGGACATCGGCTAAAATTATACCTTGTTGAGGAGATTCTTGGTCAATGTCAGGAAGAGGGGGCATTTCGGTTTCAACATTTGAGTGTCAACTTGCCCCTAGAAATTAAAAGCCAGAAATAAGTTAAGGAATTACGAGCTAAGTGATGAAGAGGAGAAAAAGGGAAAACAGTTGTTCTTAGTTCTATGGGACATCTTTGATTGATAACTGATTGCCTTCAGAAGTGTCTTTCTTCTTTTTCTTTGATGCGATTTAATATTTGGCTTCTCAGTCCTTAGCTTCTTGGCTTTGGAAGGACCAACCTCCTTTAGGAAAGTACTAAGGGGTTGGTCATCAGGGACATCAGAAGCTTTCCTCTTCATCAAAGTTTTTATGGTGGGTGCATCACAACCAATTATTGGGTTTGGGCACCATATGTTATAATTTATTGTGGGAGGATTCAAACTGATTAGATCCTACAAAGTATTCATAGTGGTGTCAAATGGTTAAATATCAGACATATGAGATTGGAGAGGGAAGAGAGCAGGGGCATACTTCTTCAGTTGCCTGGAAGTCTGAATCTAATTTGAGATAGTAAGTGGATACAGCCTCATTGAAGAGATGGATGCTGCATTGCTGCCACCAGTCGTTGAAAGAATATGAAGTAAAGGGTCGATAGTTCCACTCTTTGATCATCTCCAGAGAAATAGATTGCTCCAGCTGGAGGATTCTTTTGTATTCCAATGCAGTCTCCACTGCTTCCCTCGGTCTCAACTTGTCAGCAAAGAAGAGAGCAGGGGGCACTTGGCCAAAGCCCATTTGTTTGGCTGCTATGACAGGATGGTAGAATTCATAGGACATTGGGGGTTTCTCTCTGCCATGCCTAATTTTAGTGGGTAGAAGGCAAGGTTTCATTAATTGACACATAATTTTCCAACCTTCTTCATCACATTCTTTCTGGAATCTGAAGGAGTATGGATTTTCGAGCTCTGCAATGTCTGGGTATTGAAACCAGTTAAAGAATGATGCTGAAAAACCCTGATAGAAAGTTTTGAAGAAAAAGCTGATTGATTCATCAATAGTTATCATAGCAGCAACTTCTCTGAAAGAAGTACACCTTCTCATCTTGGCTTTATCAGATAGTTGTTTTTCTTGATCCTCTGAATAATATGAAGGAAAAGATACGGTCCTCAAATCTGGAACTGCCACTCTATGGAAATGAAGGTTAAGCCAAAGTTGAAGTAGCCACCAGGGTCCAGTTATCGATGGAATACCCTCATTTTCCATCAGACTTTGAGATATCTTGTTCAGCATGCTATACAGGACACCAAAAAGATATTTTCCCAGAGGAACATTCAATTCACAGGCAGTATCTCTACTAGAAGTTGGAAGTTGGACCATAACTCTGCCCACAAAATAAATATTTCTCCAACTACATATTCAGAAAAATTATATGCTCTCGTTCTGAAATGTTGGACTAAGGGGTGTTGAATGAAGCAATGTAGCCAGACCAGCCACTAGATTTAAGATTTCCATGCTTGATGGAAGGCTTGACTTGAAGGTTGTAAGGGTTGATAGATCCAGTGACATTCAAGCCGGTTAGCATGTGCACGTCGGCTAAAGTTGGAGTCATGGGCCCCTGCTTGAACATAAAGGCGTTGAAGGTACCAGACCAAAAATAGCAAGCAACCTTCAGCATTGACTCATTTCTTCTCATATCAGCCAAGGACAAAGTGATGCATTGATCCAAATTACGGAGAATCCAATCCAGTTTCTTCTTGGCTTCTACCTTGATTATCCAATCCCTTCAACCTGAAATGATTGACGACCAATTTCTGAAAGGAGTCTTTCCCTAGTGTTTTGACTGCAAGTCCGAATTCTTGAAGTGAACCCTTTGGGTTTCTGCAATAATAACCTCGGTAGGGTCAAGGTTGCCTTCCGGGCCAAGGAAGAAATCATTTGGGCTATCATGTATAAGGATAAGGATTTGGTCATGAAGCGCCTGAAAAATGAAAAAATGTGAGGAATATGCACAGCGAGAGGTCATCGAAAGTGGGAGATACTGAGACAAAATTTCTTACTTCAGGGATAGAGTCTTGTGTTGCCATTTGATTTGCGTAGACACTGAAGCTTGTAATTCTTGAAGATTTTTTCTCTCAAGATCGTATGGCGGCGGAAATGTTCAAAGGTTAGGGTTTGAGGTCTGACTTTGAGGGGAAGCAACGGTTGAAAGGAAGACTCAGCTGATCAGCTAAAAGAGGAGACTCAGTTGATCGAAGAGACTGGCAATTCTGGAATAAAATAAATTTTATCCCAAAATTGGGGGGCATGTGTTTACAACAAATTTTGGGTCGAAAAGGATTTGTTATTTTGCAAACACAAACGGTTGGTTTATTATAGGAGAAATCAGCCACAAATTTAAAAGGGGTTGTTTGAGTCCGGACACGACCAGAAATCACGTGGATCAAGCTTAATGGGATCTGAAGACGTGTCGGGCTCGGCCGAGCAGTTCAAGTCCGGATCATCTTTTGTTATTATTTTTGTATCCTAGTCGTATTAGAATAGGAGTCTATCGGGTTATAAATAGCTAAAACCCGGTTTTGTAAGACACATCTCAATCAATCAATACATCGTCCACCGGCCAAAACCTTAGGAGTTGGAGTAAGGTAGAACTCGGCGGAACCTTCAACCAGGCAGGGCTGTATCAGCTAGACCGACCTCCAGTTTGCTTGTAAGTTTCACCAATGGCTCGTGTTATTGTTCAATAAGGCTGTATTTGGCATCGACCAAACTCTTGTTTAGCTATGACATGGGTTAGTTATCGGTTTAAGTTCGTCTTTCGTAAGACTGTCTTGACTCTGATCAATCTCTTACTTTAGTCGATCTTGACTAGTTATCGGCTATATTAGTTTTGGCAATCTAATAGATTCATTAAGTTATCGATATTGTTTATGCTTTTTAATGTTTTCTTTAGATTTAAACAATATCTTGCCCAATCAAGATTGACGATTTGGCTTAAGCTCAAAAGTTGTTTAGTTTCGGCTATACCAAGTCCTTTCACGTTCATACTAAGGAAAATAGCCGATCTAAGCTTCCAATCGACTATTTCGTCAATCTTGATTGTTACATTCTGTGTGTTCGAGATATCTTTTCAATCTATGGTTTGATCTGGGGACAAGTAAGCTTGGTTAACATGCTTATTATGGTTGTATTTCCGAACCCCACTGATAAGTATGCTAGGTTAAGTTATTTGATCCTAGATTAGATCATGTTTTAACGGATAGATCTTGTTCGTGCTTCATGGACCCTGTATCGGCTAAAATAGCCAATCCAGTTATGCGTTCTTCATAATGTACACGTTTAAACGGTCTAAATCTAATAGATCTGCTTGTCGTATGGACATGATTTAACTTGGTCATCATTATGGCTGCATGGAGACACCCCACTGTTGACGCTCACTAAGTGTCATATTCTTAGCATCAACAAGGTCATATAACACAACACAAGGGCCTAAAATCAACCAAAAACCTTTTATAAACTAACGATTTCCACTTGTCCTTGAGTTTTATTTTGAATGTAGGAAATTGCAGGGTTTTTGAGAAAAATGACTAAGATGACCCACCAGGAGGCGAGCACACTCACTTGGGCTCACTTTGGGCCAAGGTGGGGTGGCGCCCGCCACCCATAACTGGCGGCCGCCAGGGGAGTGAGGCCCGAACTCCTCCTCTGCCACGTCACTGATCCAGGGGAGGTGTGCCACACTCATTTGCAGTCATTGATCACTTAGGTCATTGCATCCAAGGGCCAAGAAGGGATGTCACATGGATCATGACCCAATTGCCCATATGACGGTTATTTGGACATGCAACCGACCTTGGAACCGCCTCCCTGGAGCTCCTGGATGCTGCTGAAGCGATGTGGGTGGATCCAACGGCCAGGGGGGTGGCGGCCGCCACCTAGGGCTGGCGCTCGCCACCACACTCACCCCCTTGACCTAACCCTAGGTCCATAAGTACCCCCCTAGGTCCCTTAGGCTATAAATAGGACCCCCCGAGCTCATTTGTACTCAGACCTCACCTTATTAGTCTCACTCTCTTGTAAGCGAAGCTCTTGTGAAGGAACACTCTAGTTGAGAGACTTAGAGTGAGAGCGAGAGTGAAGAAGAGAAGAGCTGGAGTTGTAATAGAGGATCTTCCAAGTCTCTGGTATAATTCCAAGTCTTTCTTCATTTATCTTAGTGTTGTTCTACTTTCAACATTTACTTTAAGTTCTTTACTTATTCTTCTTGTTGAGTGCTTTCGATCATAGATAACTTAGTATTTAGTTTGTATCTAGTTTGGGTTCTTCGCTGAGTAATCAGTGCTCTAATTTTGGACGCAAGATTAGAGTAGTATATATTAGTGTAAGCGCGGTGCTTAGACTATACCTTAGTTTGTGGCTAGCCCTCCGGATAGCTGTGGTAGCAAACAGGTGGTGACAGCCCTGGGAGCCTTGAATTCCACCACGTAGTTGGGTTAGTTCTTAAATCATAAACCTCATTGTGCGTCTAAGGTAAATAGTCCAAAGGGTGTGTACGGTTCGAAGAACTAGATAAACTCTTTATTGCTAAGTTAGTTGTGATCGTAAGTTTGTAGGAAAACATTAATATGTTCATCGGCCAGACCCATGGACTCTAGCAAGAATCTCGACAACACATTGATGCTGCCGTCGGAGGTGCATACCTCTCTCTCACTGTAGAGAAGGCAACCAAACTGATCGAGACAATGGTGGCGAATCAAGGATGGACAGAAAAACATGCTAGAGGTATGTCTGAAATTAAGCAAGCTGATTTTGTTACCCTGCAAACTTTGGTAAAATTGCTAGAGCAAAGGATAAATGAGGAGAGATCGTGCTGCAAAGGAGTACTACGCCAAGCAAAGAGCCGCGTCAGTGAAGGTCAAGCAAAAATTAGAAAGAGGATGCCAAATCCTTCTTAAAATGGTGGCTACGGAGAACCTCCAATTCCAATGATCCAACAATGGAATAATAAAGGTATGCCTCAAACCTCCGTATTTAATTCTCCTATTGGAAAATTAGTTTCTAATCAAGGTAGAATTAATGATAGCATAAAATAAATTAATTAAACATGATAAAATGTTAGAAGGAATTATGCTAAACTGAAAGATTTTCTGAAGCATTTAAGGAAAAAATTAATTTTAATAAGAGATTAGACAAAGCAATAGATAACATTAAATCTCAAATTAATTACTATGAGGAGGTAAAAGCTGTAACCACGAGAGGTGTTTTAAATCCACTCGTGATCCACCTCATCCTAATTTAGTTCCTAGTAGTAATACTGCTGCAAAGAAAAATATTGTTAATGTTGAAGAAGACGAAGAAGAGGAGACCACAAGCTGAACCTTCATCCAAGGTACGAACTGCTCCTCATGAATTCTATGATACACATGTATTACCTTTTCCAGATCAAAACAGAAATCCGACGGAAACAACCAATTCAAGAAAGAATTCATCGAGGGTAATTCAAAAATTATATATACTGTGCCATTTTTTGACGCTATGCAGGTTCCAACTTATGCAAAATATTTGAGAGACATGCTCAAGAAAGAAGAAACCAATTCAAGTAGGGATGTGGTTAAATTGACCGAAGATTGCAGTGCGGTCATTTTAAACCAACTCCCAGAAAAGAAGAAGGACCCAGGAAACCCAACGATCGCATGTTCAATTGGAGAGCATCACTTCGAGCATGCACTCTGTGATCTGGGGGCAAGAGTCAACGTCATGCCCAAGGTAAATATGATAAATTAAATCATCATACCTGGTCCCCTACTTCTATGGTTTGCAGCTAGCCGATAAATCGCTGCTCCGATATCCGCGGGAATAGCAGAGAATATTCCGGTGAAAATCCGGAATCTCTTGTCCGGTGGATTTCGTGGTTCTGGATATTATCCCGACCACGGGATGCCATTGATCTTGGGATGGCCATTTCTGAGCACTGCAAAAGCCACCATTGATGTTGAGGAGAAATTCGAGTTCACACTGCGACCGGAAAAACACCCGTCATCAAAGTTCGTCGGTGCCGACATTCCACCACAACCACCGTGAAGGCGACACTAATCGGGAATCCAAAGCGGCTAACCAAGGTAAGTTAGGCTAAGGTAAGTCTTTATCCCTCATTTAAATTTTCGTTTTACTTAAGCAAAATTAATTTCCTGCAAAATAGATGTTTACTAGAGTGATTAGGTGGCTCCTAGGGGGCTTAGGGCAGCCATAGGGGTGGCGCCCGCCACCCTATGGTGCACTAGGGAGCACTAGCCAATCTCTAGACTATTACACCTACCTCCTAGACCCAAATAACACCAAGGGAGACCCATGACTTTGCTCATTTCAATGCAATCACTCACTCCCATGTCTCCCCATGTCTCCCCCTCTTCACTCCACCTCTTGGACACATCTCCACCCAAAAATTCTGGTGCACATGTGATGGAAAGTGACAAGGAGAGCACTAGGTGAAAGGAGGGGTGAGTTGAAGTGAAATTCAGCCAAGGGGGGTGGCGCCCGCCACTTTTTCCTGGCGCCCGCCACCTCTATTTCCGCATTTCGGTAAAAAACTGCTCCCGACTAAGTTTCCCACCATCCTTGGTATAAAGTATGACCAGGATGAAGAAGTGGTCTTTGAATTTTTCAGCTCACTTGCCCCATTTAGGAGGTTACACTCTTTTCACTTTGCACCGACCCTACCACTTTATTCCCCACTTGGAATTTCAGTGGACATTACAGAGAAACCTCATGTGTCGGTTGCAGGCAGAAATGGGCAATGTGGGGTGGCGCCCGCCACTTATTGGTGGCACCCGCCAGCAGGGTGAGGCTCACAACCTTCCCCCTTCCATCCTCAGCCTATAAATACTACCCACACCCCATGCAAGTTCCTACAACTCACTCAAAACACATAAACACCAGCCATCTTGAGCACTAGCAAGGAAGTCATGGGCCCTCTCAAGAACTTCTTCACCGGCAAGAAGAAGAAGAGTAAGGGCGAGGGAAGTTCGTCGAGAGCAAACACCCACATTCGCTTTGCTGGGAGTGATGAGGAGAGCGCCAGGTGGGGTACTCCATCCACCAACGAAATGTCGGTGGATCGGGACTCTCCGCCCACACACTAGGCTGGACCGACCATCTGCATCCTGAACTCCATCAATGATATCATCTGGCAGAGTGATCGGGAACGGCAGGCCCAGAACATCCTCAGTGAGAGGGAGTTCGTTCACACCCGTCACATCGACGCCGACTTGATAAGTCGGACTGGTATGAACAGTGAGTTTCTCTATATTTCTCGAACCTTAGGATGAGAAGATGCATGGATGGTTAATGAGGAGGGAATCCTTCCCCTCACAATGGAATTTCTAGCTACCATGCAATTGTCTGCTACTCACATAACATTTCGGCTTCTTAATGAAGAGCACACTCTTTTGTGGGGGCAGTTTACGAAGCATTTAAATTTTGATGATTCATGCTTGCTGAGCTTGGAATCTGCCTGTACGGGATTCAATAGGAATGAATTCTGGAAAAGTATTGCTAGGAACAGAGACTCAGGCTTGCCCCGTACAAGTAATATCCACAACCCCACGCTCAGGTTCTTTCACAAGTATATTAGTATCACACTTTTTCCAAGACCTGACTTAAGACCAATTAAAAAGCCTGAAATGCTGCTGCTTTATGCTCTAGTAAACCACATAAAAGTATCACCCGCCAAGGCCATGGCGGACTATTGGTCTAAATTTAATCAACACACTGGAAATATTGAAATGACATCATGGATAACTAGACTGGCTTTTAACATGGGTCTGCTGAACACCGTTATATACTCCTACATTCCTAGCGACCGAGACCTTTTGACCATGGAGCATTTCTCGCAAGGACACCTCTTGCGTGAGAACCAGGAGACCGGTGAGATTCACGTGATCTACCAAGATTATGTGAATAAAATCGCTATTCCTTACTTATCACTTTGGTTGGTGAATGCACCAACGTTACTTTTGGCCTTGGAAATCGAGGCAGAGCAAAACCGCAGGTTGGCCCGAATGAACATCATGCAGGTTCCCAGGAGGAGGACGCGAGCGCAGACCCGTGCAGCAGAAGAGGCCGCAAGAGCCGCAGCAGCGGCATAGGAGTTTGACCCTTTCCATGCAGGGCAGTATGAAGGAGCAACACACTATGGTCATTTGACACCCCTGGCTTGCACCAAGCAGGAGGATCGAATTGGCAACAACCGCAACATCTGCGGTGGGAATACGGCCAGGAGGCGTCCTTTCACTCATCCCAGTTGGGGAGTCATCCCATTCCTTGGGAGGATCCCCGGTACACTGGCCGTGGTGATGAGTTCTTCCATAGGGGAATCTCGCCACAGGCCGCTCGCCATTCGTCCTTTCATCAGGACGAGTGGATGCGCGATATGGGATATCTTCAGCACCAAATGAATGGACTCACCATGGATACTGCCGAAATCCGCCAGGACTTGAACAACTTGAACCAAAATTTCCAAGAATTCCGCCAGGAAACTGGTGGAGAACTGGGTAATATTTCTTCTCTCCTGCAGCAGAACCAGCAGAACTGGGATGACATGTACCGTCGTCAGGGATGGATGTAACTCAACCACGCCAAAAGCCAGCTTGTGGGAGGACCCCCATCAAAAAGGTAAGTATCACTACCGTCTTTATTTCTGTCAGTTTTATTTTTATTTCAGTAATTTAAATTTAAGTTTTATCTTAGTTAATTTGCAATTGAAAAAATATATATATATATATAATAAATAAATAGTAATAAATGAAACACTCTCATCGTAAGTCTTTCTAAATAAAAATGTATGTCATGCATTAGAGTTATCATGGGAGAACATATGCTAGAACTAAACTTGAGACATGAGCATTAGACTAAGTAAAGGGGAAGTAAGTTTCTACTTTGACTTGAGCAAGTCAAGTTTGTGGAGTAATTATTTTGAAAATTTTAAAAACTTGCTCTAAGTACTTCTGTGGCAAAGAAAGTCCTACCAAAGCCAAATAATTTTACTCTTAGAGTAGGAGCTTCCACTTGCTGCATGTTAGTGTTGAGCTAGTTAGACTTTTGTTGATAGTCATGGTAGAGAAACTTGTCATATCTTTAGACCAAGGAATTCACTTGCACCCACCTATATAGTGCTATTCTTACACTGAGAATACGCACACAACATGTCTTTATTTCCATTCATTGTTAGGAACACTCCATGGCAAAATATCATGCTCCATAATGAAATCTCAGGGACATGGCTATAGTAGTTAAAAAAAAGAAAAAGAAAAGAGCAAGTGCTCTAGAAAGAAAAGAATATTCAAAAGAGCAAGTGCTCTAGAAAGAAAATTCAAAAGAGCAAGTGCTCTAGAAAGAAGAGAATATCCAAAAGAGCAAATGCTCTCATTCATAGCCATGATCCCCACAAATGAGATAAAGAGGAGAAGTGCCATGAAAGTAGTAGCCACAATAAATACCACACACTTGCACATTCCTGGTCTGAACCTATGACTTGTTGCTCCTTTGCTCCACTTGTCTAACTTGGCAAAATTATGCTAGCATTGCATGCTCACTTTTATCCTACCCATTAAACCCCACATAAAGTCTTAGTGAGAGGATAATTCTTCCATTTCCACATACAAATATGAGTGATTGAGTGAGCCACACAAGTTACTAAGCATGCTTTCTTTTGAACAAAACTTGTAAAAACTCCACATGTCTTGATTAGCAAAATAGGCAAGGGAAAGACAAACCTTCTTTCTTGCTGGTCTTTTGTTCTAATCTTGAGTGCAGGGAAGGCTACCAATTCCATGGTGATGAAAATAATATGGGCATACACAACAAAAACACAGAGTTTCCAAGATTATTTCAAGTCCATGTTTGCTCGAGGACGAGCAAGAGGTAAGCTTGGGGGAGCTTGTTGACGCTCACTAAGTGTCATATTCTTAGCATCAACAAGGTCATATAACACAACACAAGGGCCTAAAATCAACCAAAAACCTTTTATAAACTAACGATTTCCACTTGTCCTTGAGTTTTATTTTGAATGTAGGAAATTGCAGGGTTTTTGAGAAAAATGACCAAGAGGACCCACCAGGAGGCGAGCACACTCACCTGGGCTCACTTTGGGCCAAGGTGGGGTGGCACCCGCCACCCATAACTGGCGGCCGCCAGGGGAGTGAGGCCCAAACTCCTCCACTGCCATGTCACTGATCCAGGGGGGCGTGCCACACTCATTTGCGGCATTGATCACTTAGGTCATTGCATCCAAGGGCCAAGAAGGGATGTCACATGCATCATGACCCGATGTGAGTGTGACGGTTATTTAGACATGCAACAGACCTTGGAACCGCCTCCCTGGAGCTCCTGGATGCCGTTGAAGCGATGTGGGTGGATCCAACGGCCAGGGGGGTGGCGGCTGTAATACCCCAGGTGTTTGACGCCAGTCGAGCAGTCAGTTTGAATAAAGACATGGTATGTTAGGTGACGATCGAGAGATAATTTATAATATTGTCAGTGGTGACAGATGTTTTGGGATCAACCTCAACCCAGTTTGAATTGTTCGTGAAATAATTAACCGAGCCAGTTGATAATGATTGTCGAATTATGAATATTCAGGATTTATGCTGAACATGGATTTTTCATGTGACCCACCTCCATTCCTGTCTATAGCAACTGATGTAAAAGTTTCGTGAAGTTTGGAATCAAAAAGTCACATGAAATGATGAGTCACAGTTTTGCCTGTAATGGCCGATTAAGTGAAGAAGATCAGTGGAGTTCAACCGAGTCTCGCAATTATGCCCAATCAATTATTTATGGACTCACGAGCAAAAGTTATGAAAGTTTTGTGTTGAACAGACGACCGGAAAATATTCCGACCGACGAGAGACCGTAATCTGGATCCTACCGGGTGACCGCTTTGACCTGGATCGATGCTGAAAATGGTGAAAACGAGCTCGCAAGATGAGATACAATGCAGTTTTCCGGTTCCGGAAATCGGCTAAGTCTCGACTGCGAAAATTAGAATTTCGGCCACCGCGAAGCTGCCGTCGACGATCGTTACCGGGCAAACCGTTGGGAATCGTGCCTTTAACGAAAGTCGGAGTACTCGGCGAGACGACGACAGCAAAATTAGTTTCGTCAAAATCGGAGTCCGTTTGATCAGTATTCACAATTTTTGAAAATGACCGAAAATTCCGGAAACCTGCCAGATTGGGAAAGAAATTGGGGGAAAATTTCACGAGAAATTTTCCCGAGGTCGCGCCCGTCCCAAGGTCGGCCCTCCTCCCGAGGCCTCCTTGTTATCTTCTATATTCCTTCCAAGAAATCTCTTTGGCAGATCAGTTGTGGCAGTGTTTCTTTTGAAGTTGCAAAGAGGATGACCTTTTCCAGAATCAGTCAATAGTGAAAGCAATAATAGACCGTAAGAGGTGGTAGACAAATGACTCTGTTGGATCAACAACAAAGATCGAGCAACATATATGGTCATAGTGAAGTAAAGTGGCACAACAAACTTGAGGTGGACAAGTATCAGCTGAAGAGTGAACAACAGAAGTGGTGTGTTATTGAACCAAGTACCTAAATCCAGAAGTTTTCTATCATGATGATCTTGTAGTCAACCCAATCTTCTCAGTGGTGCCTGATTCCCTGTTGACTTTAATAGTGACTGTGTGCATTGATATTCAACATTGCTTGCAGTAAAAGCTAAAACCTTGGAGCTTGTAGTGTTGGGACACTATGCCAAAAAAGATTATCAGTGACGCCTCGATTTGAGACCCAAAAATAACACGCGTCGCAGATAAGCTATTAGTGACGCGAGTTCTAGAGACGTGTCACTGATTAGCTGTTGGTCATGGCCCGGTACCAAGACGCGTCACTAATAATAGGGTATTAGTGACTCTTGAATGAAACACGCGTCACTGATAAAAATGGTGACATGTGTTGCTGAGGCGCGTCACTGATAGATTGACTTATTAGTGACGCGGATTAAGAATATAGGTCACAGATAGGTCTTGTGACGCGTCTTCTAGGAAGGGTCACTAATAGTTGTACATATCAGTGACTCTTGATCATAACACGCGTCACAGATAAAAAATGTGACGCGTGTTTATGGACACGTCACTGATATGTGCATATATTTATGACTCGTTTTCTTAAGCCGCGTCACAGATAACTAGCACCAATCTTAATGATTTTTTTCATACAATTTAATGCTGGGTCGTTCTATTTTATCTGGGCGTAAACCTGCAGGCCCAAGTATGTCATCCCTTGCCTCTCTCCCCACGTCGTGCAAAGCCCCGCAGCGCCTCTCCCGTGCGCCTCCGCCGCCGCCTCCGCTTCCGCCCCCGTCTCCCCGGCCTCCTCCTCAGTCCAGCGGCGAGGGGCTCCAACCTCATCCTCCTCGGTCCAGCAGAGTCCCCGCCCACTCCCCCCCATTGAGTCCCCGCAGTAATCGCGTGCGCCGCCGTCTCCCCTGCCCTCGATTCTGCAGCAAGCGGCAAAGGAGGCTTCGTCGGTGCGGGACGATCGAGTTGGGACCCTAGGCTGGAGATCCGCAGAGTCGGGAGCAGGCCGCTCTTCCTCGCCCTTCTACTCTTGGCCATCGTCGCGGCGGGGCTGTGAACTGGCGGAGCCATCGTCACGGAGGAGCAGGCGCGGGACCTTCAACACCAGCTCCAAGGAGGTACGGTACAACCTACCCATCCCATCGCCCACGCACTGACCGCGTGCTTTGTTTGTTTGCTGCGTGATCCGTTTCGTACTGTGAATCTGTGGGTACTTTGGGGAGATTCAGGGATCAGGCATCTGATGATGTGTATTTTTCATGCTTGAATCAAGCATCCGATTCAGGGATGTTTTTTTAATTCAGGATTCATCAGGTTCCTGCATGTTTTAGATCGTACATCTGATCAAGTAGTATACATGGTAAAATATTAGCTAAACTAGATGCTAAAATAAGCTGCTTGTTGATGGTTTATTTCAGTTTTTATATGTTGAAATCTTAGTGTGCGATAATTTACACTAGTACCAATACACATGACCCTAATATATAGGCCTTTAGATAAAAAAAATAGACCAAATATATAGGACAAACGTAGGATCTGAACATGCAATTTTGGGTGTATGCTCCTGCTCCAGCCAAAGCAAGGCCGAAGAAAATCACCCATAGGAAGCCCCAGCCCACAGATGAACTGGAATGTTTGCCTGCAGCGTTAAGGGCCACATTACTACTGCTGCTGCAAATAGTTTGCCTATTCATCGTTGGTGTAAGCACAACTACCAGTCGAGCCAAGTGCAAAGGTATTATTCTTTTCTAAAAAAGCAGAGAGAAAACGCCCTAGTCTTGCAATATAAATTATGCTAACCTGTAGTTGCCAATGAGCATATTATGTCAGAAACTCAACGTGAAACATATTTCCCAAAATGTTTTAGCAACCCCCCCCCCCCCCCCCCCCCCCCCCAAAAAAAAAATAATAATAGTAGTACAACATATATGGTGAATCTTGTTTAGTGGTGAATGGTGGGCAGGTGCACAGCAGCATCGGTGGAGGAGCTGGCGATGGTAGTGAAGTGACAAGGGAGAGGGCTAGTCTAACTCAAGATACAACACTAGTGTTATTCCGACAAGAATTGCAGCGACACGGCCTGTACAAGCTCACGAAGGTGAAGGTCCCTATTTTTTCCCAGAACTGTTGCCATTCTTTGTGCACTAGCAGATGTGTAGCTCTAGTACTATTTTTCCGGTGAATTGTTATGTTCCTGAAACCATTCATGGATAAGTAGTTCAAATAAAATGCATAACACTCCATTTAGTTGACGTTCTTTTGGTCTTGCCTTGAATTTCTTTTGTGTTAGTGCTTCAATACGTGATGCAATTAGCATGCTTTGGGATGTCAATATTTGAATATACAAGAGTGTTTTTCATATTATTTAACAAGGATAATCCTGTTACTTAGGGTTCCTGATTAAGTGATGGGCATCTGATTAAGCGATGTTTCTTTAATTTAGGATTCATTAGGGTTCCTTCATGTTTTAGTTGGTCTGGTAGGATCTGATGGTGCTTGTGTGTGATAAACACGTATTATTAGCATAATCTCGTTTCTGATAGGATCATATGAGTTGACCTGTATAGGATCTGATGGCGCTTGTGTGTGATAAACATGTATTATTAGCACAATCTCGTTTCTGTCATGTGCCTCCCTGTAACCAAATGTTCAGTCCTCTTTTGAGTTTCTTCTGGTAGCTTTTCATTCTAGCTGGTAGCTCGAACTGTTATGTAAGAACTATGCAAGGAGTAGAGGGGATTTTGTGGTGCTCTTGGTTGCAGTAGCGTGTTCTTACTAATTCTAAGAGTGGTACTTATCATAAATGAATCTGGAAAGGTAGAATACCAACCCAAAAAAACTATGGCTTATGTTGCAAATTAGGAATGGAAAAGTTACATGTACAAGCAATTGGTGTTACATATTATCCTATTTCTCAAATTATTAAGTTCTTTAGCATTTCTTTTCTAGTATATCAAGCTTCTTGAATGCCTTGCTGTGCTGCAGTAGTAATGCACATATAAGTGGCCATGAGTTTTCTAGTCTAGGTACAGTATCACCCTTCTAAGCTGTAGCTTCTGTTCTAAAAAGTCTTGCCTTTCAATAACTGTATTATATTTAAGCTTTTTTTCTTATCAGATATAAGGTTGACAAGGAGTGAATAGAGGTGTAGCTAGTACTCTATTAACTGTAGTACCTGGCTGCCAATAAAAAAAAGGAAAATGTCAAATTCCAGAATGAGTGGCAGTGTCACTCTGAACCTGAAACTGAAAGCTGTTCTGTTGCCAACTATCAGGTTGCCACAATGCACTCTCACTCACCACCAAAGTTGCAAAATAAACCACATGTTCTGAAAACAATTTAATAGGCCAGCTGTGTGTAGGATTCACGTTTTGGCTTTTCTAAGTACAAATTGCTTTTCTAAGTACACAAAGGTAATTAAAGCAGCAGCAGTAACTGAAATCCTATTCTGGAACGGGAATGGAAGACAATTAACTTAGCACACAGTGTCGTCTTCTATCTCTAGGCATATCCCTTTTAGTAGTCTCTACTCATGTTCTTTATATATATGTTATTTCTTATTTCTAGATCACTAGTTATAGAATATTAACTGTAGAATACACAGGTTTCTTCCTCTCTCTTGTATGTGTTCAATATTATAATATGGGAGCCAGCAGTTATTTGGAGGCCTAAAGGAGTTAAATAATCTCATTTTATAGAGCGAAGGCTGCCGGATTTCCGGATTCAAAAATCCGGGCATGCACATGCAGTAGTGCTAGTGCGAGGGGTAGTGGGGAGCCCTTGAGAAGTTGAGACGGGGTGCACTAATTGATGCAAAAATGAATATGACTCAAGAGATACGTACATAATGGGTGCTGGCTGAAGCGTCGCGTCCTCTGAGCTTTCCATGGGAAAAATACCAGTGATTTAATAGTGTGGATGGTGGCTGTTGACGGTGGCATCACAAAATTGCAAAGAATTAGGCTAGTGGGGATCTTCTATTTAGGCATAGGAGATTTGTAGTTCGTAGTATACAAGCAATATTTCTGTATTGATTTCAAACTTTGAGACAAAGGTACCATGTTTTATTTTTTCTGGATAAAATGTACCATATTTATTTTTGACCAAAGCTCCATCTTTGACCCAGGAATTTGAAGTGTTGACGACGCCCATCGATGTGTGCATGATTAGAGAAAAGCTGGCCATATTCTTAGTGGCACAAGTCATCGACAAGAAAGGAGAATTCCATTATCCTACCAGTTAAGCACCAGTGATGTGTGTTTATTATCAGTGTGGGTCTAGTGATGTAGTGTGTGACTAAATAAGTTATGTCCAATGTTGTGATGGATTTCGAACAAGTTGTAAACCTGTTGTGACCAAGTCGTCAATGAATTTGATATAAATGTGAATATATTGAACTGGAGTCTATTTGTGGAGCTTCTGTTATGAACATGTTGTAATATATTGATGGCTTTCATATATATGTGTGTGTGCTGTGAACATTGTGGATCTGGTATGTGGCTCTGATGGAAAAAATAAGCGACTAATGGAGTTGATGCGTCACTTTTTTATGATATCAAATTATCAGTGACACGGGTTCTTAGTGCGTGTCGCTTATATTACCTTATCAGTGACGCGGGTTCAACCCGCGTCACTTGTACTCTGTTATCAGTGACGCGGGTTGCAAACACATGTCACTAGTACTCCATTATCAGTGACGCGGGTTGCAAACACACGTCACTGGTACTCCGTTATCAGTGACGCGGGTTGCAAACACATGTCACTTGTACTCCGTTATTAGTGACGCGGGTTGCAAACACACGTCACTTTTACTCCATTATCAGTGACGCGGGTTGCAGTTATTAGTGACGCGTGTTTTAAACATGTGTCACTAGAATTTTGCTATCACGCGTCACTGATTTGCCCTTGGCACAGATGCAAAATTAGTGACGTGTATTTTATGCGTCACTGATGGCCCTCAACACGCGTCACTAATAACATTTTCTGGCATAGTGGGAGATGGATGATTAGTTTTAGCCATGGAAAGGCTAATATCCAGTTCAGAGATGACTCTTTGGTATCTATGAAGGCTATGTCTCACAGAACAGTGTTATGTCAGAAGTCTGTAAACCAACTGATGTTGTTTGTAGCACTCATACATCCAAGTTTCTGTCATGTTCCAGCCAATGGTATCCTGGAGAAATTGCAATGATAGTACAATATATTATACCAGCCTAGTAACTCAGTCAGAAATATACATCGGAGTACTATGGGAAGATTATCTTGGATTGTATTGGATGAAGCTAGAAAGGACATTCAAAATTGATCCCTTATTCTTGAGCAGTCAAGGTATTCGACACAGATCAACTCCTAAGAAGTACAAATTGATGACAAATGGAAGTGTCAAACAACAGATTTCAGATTATATTTCCGCATTGCTAAATGGATTTGAGAAGGTTGCCCCATGACCAAAGTATGTAGTTGAACAAGTTAGTTCTGTTGAATTGCAACTGCATTATGAAGAAGGATGGTGTAGACCTTCTTGGTGGTATACAAAAATTTGGTAGTAGATATTTTACCCAAGAGGATGCATCAAACTCCACCTAAGTGTTTGTCGCTGTTTGGAGATGAGAATTCATGTAAAGAAGGATCAGTGAAGGCGTAGAATTGGTACAGTCAGCTATCACATTCACCGCTCTCTCAAGAGACTCGGATAATACAGTGTTATCATTAGAGAAAGAGAACTGCACACATGGAACCTTATGTAGCTTTCCATCGATTGCTATCTGATAGAACAGACATTCACTAATGGTATACACAGTGGTGGTTGGTCAGCCAGTTCCTCCCCAGTCTCGAAGGAAGTTGCATTGTAATTATATCAACCAGATAAAGGTCTAGTATTTTTGACAATATTATCTTGGATTCCTAGCAAAGTAGCAGTACAATTTTGGTTTCCATATCGACCTATCAATAGTGGGTTGAGTGTATCTCAATGCTCAATAGGAATCAACAAAGGAAATTCTTCAGACAAGAGTAACGGGAAAATGACTTGAATGATCGGAAAGTTGTTCTATTCCTAACAGTTTCTTTTCTGCTGAAGGGTTAGTATATCTTGAGTTATTAGTAGCCACTAAGGATAAGTGATATGTTTCTCCTTCCTTGAAAAGTCTTTCGTCCGCAATCTCGGGACGAGATTCTTTTAAGGGGAGGGATGTAACACCCAAGGTGTTTGACGCCAGTCGAGCAGTCAGTTTGAATAAAGACATGGTATGTCAGGTGACGATCGAGAGATTATTTATAATATTATCAGTGGTGACAGATGTTTTGGGATCAACCTCAGAGACATAACCCAGTTTGAATTGTTCGTGAAATAATTAACCGAGCCAGTTGATAATGATTGTCGAATTATGAATATTCAGGATTTATGCTGAACATGGATTTTTCTTGTGACCCACCTCCATTCCTGTCTATAGCAACTGATGAAAAAGTTTTGTGAAGTTTGGAATCAAAAAGTCACATGAAATGACGAGTCACAGTTTTGCCTGTAATGGCCGATTAAGTGAAGAAGATCAGTGGAGTTCAACCGAGTCTCGCAATTATGCCCAATCAATTATTTATGGACTCACGAGCAAAAGTTATGAAAGTTTTGTGTTGAACAGACGACCGGAAAATATTCCGACCGACGAGAGACCGTAATCTGGATCCTACCGGGTGACCGCTTTGACCGGAGTTGAATGGTATTTTTGGGTGTTCGTATGTCAGTGTGCCTTAAATGAAAGTTGTAGTACAGATCGAAATGAACAAATTTCGTTTTATGGCCGAGACCTGGATCGATGCTGAAAATGGTGAAAACGAGCTCGCAAGATGAGATACAACGCAGTTTTCAGGTTCCGGAAATCGGCTAAGTCTCGACTGCGAAAATTGGAATTTCGGTCACCGCGAAGCTGCCGTCGACGATCGTTACCGGGCAAACCGTTGGGAATCGTGCCTTTAATGAAAGATGGAGTACTCGGCGAGACGACGACAGCAAAATTAGATTCGTCAAAATCGGAGTCCGTTTGATCAGTATTCACAATTTTTGAAAATGACCGAAAGTTCTGGAAACCTGCCAGATTGGGAAAAAAATTGGGGGAAAATTTCACGGAAAATTTTCCCGAGGTCGCGCTCGTCCCGAGGTCGGCCCTCCTCCCGTGGTCGCGACCATTGGCGCAGAGGGGCGGTGCCCTCTGCCGCCCTTTCCCCTCGCCCACGCAAAAGACCGAGGCCGGTCTCCTTTTTCCTCGGTCTCCTCTTTGTATCCCCTCTATTCCAATGCTCTTCTCCCTGGTGCTCACCCTCTCCATCCATG